>VDFB02074452.1:0-27388 GCA_007258455.2 Sequoia sempervirens
TTGCATAAAGTTGATTTTTAATAGCCTAAATCATTAGTGTTACTCAAATCATAAAACTAATTAAAATCATTTATTCATGCAAATCAAAATTTGTACATAAAAACATAAATTATCAACTTGTAACATTTGTCCCTAAATAATTAGTAATAATTTAATTTATTTTCAAAATAAAATTAGTATTATTATTTCAAACATTTTTGCAAACTAATAAGCACATATTTACTAGTACTTACTATATTGTTAAACAATTGGTTAATTTTATTTAATATAACTAATTAGTTTTCTACACTTAATTAATTTTCAAATTTCAAACTATACACTTATTACTAATATTTTGATCATTTATGTCTTACACTTCCACTCTAAACATTATTATCTATACAAATAAATATGTTAAGTATATACTTTTCTACAAAAAATTATGCATATTCTTTAACAAGCACACAAAAATTCAATACAAACTTACACCATGTACACTTTGCTAATTCAAACAAATTGCAAATGACAATTAGTCTTAAGCATTTCCAAATAGTTAAACATATTCATGTTAATGAAATTGAATAAAATAGTTTGTAAAAATTACTAAATTATTCATTTTATTGCCATATTATTTCCCAAAACTAATTGAACACATAATCACAAAAAACAATTAATAACATTCACTCATGTAAACTACATTTTCTATTCATTTTAAGAAATTATTAAGTTCTAACTTGTTTTCTTGTATAATTAGTAATTATTTATTTTACAATCACAAGAAAATTGGTATTTTTTAAAACGCCTTTGCACACTACTAATTACTTGCTTTCTAGAATATTTACTACTTTTAAACAATTTCTTAATTTTCAAAATGCATGTAATTATTTCCCAATGGTCTATTAATAATTTTACCTAGCACAATATTCATTTACTAATTCTACTAATCATTATTACAAATTAATTAGTTTATTTTCAAAACAAGATTTGATATTAATTAACATATTCTGCAAAAGTAATGACCACCTATTTTCTAAACTATTTAGACGTACTTACTATTTCTTTAAACAAGAGGTTAATATGATTTAATTTATAAAATTAGTTTCCTACAACTACTTTAACAATTTTGTAATTTAAGAATGCATGCAGTACTTAGCTATTCAATTCTCTCTTTTGCATATAATACAAAACGACTACAAGCTATTCACTATGAGGCAGGAACACGATGCACTGCATCACTTGTTTTTTACCTACAATTATCAAAAAATCATTATTTTTTTAAAAACAAAATCAAAATCAAAAAAATATAAGGAATTTGTTTTGAAAACAAGCAAATCAAAAAAATTATAAAATGGGCTTTAAAGCATAAGCACTATGCAGGCTTGTCACATCTGCCTGCACAGGCATACATGCAGGCGAAAGGGATCAAATCAATGCCTCCTCACCACGTCTACCTCCCCGGATATCCATTGAATATAGTAGCCAAAGACTTTTCCCCAACGACATTCAACCTCACCAGCAGCCCCTTGGTAAATCTGCCAATATAAGTGGTGGTAGAAAAAAGGCTAGGGAATCTTTTAAGATTCTCATAATCTTCCCAGAGAATATTCTAGGTGGATCCTACAAATCTGGAAAACTTGCTCTCTTTTTGGCCACAGCAAAAAAATTTCCCAAGCACATGGCAATTTTTTTCATTGACGACAAGATGCCCATCAAATTTAAGCTCGTGGATTGATGACATCATCATACGGTCGAGTCATTTCCCCCCCTCCTAACCCTAGTTTTTCCTAAAGGACTAGTTTTTTTATTTTTGGCATAAATTGGGCATATGGTGTTGAAATCGATCAAATGAGATATCATCAGAAAGCTGGTTCCGTAAATTTTATAGTGTTGTAGGTCTTATTATCAAATTCTTCCAATGGTTCCTATTTTTCTCAGTCAAAGTCAAATCTTCATTTTTCACTTCTGAGCTCATAACTTTTTTCCTATATCTCTGATTTTCATTATCCAAGCGGCATTGGAAAGGTATTTCAGAGCTCTTCAAATCTATTCATGCGCTTTTTCCAAAATCTAACCCAGGTACATTTTATTCAGTATTTTTTTGTTTTCACACTTTGCTTAATTACTTGGATGTCTTAGCACCTAGAAAAGATTTGTTTATGTGAGATGACATAATTTGATCTCATTTATCAGTATTGAGGGTTTTAGTCTCTAATTTTATCATTTGAGTGAGTATCATGGGTTTGTATCTTCATCCTTATGTGATCAACTTGGACAAGGACAATTATGAGTCTTGGAGAAATGGCATCCTAACACATCTCAGGTGGCTTGATATTTTTTCCTTATCTATATGGACTCATACCTACACCAGACACACTAGGGAGTTCTTCAGCATGGGGAAACATAGCAGATAATATTGTAGGGGTTATATGTTCTAGTGTTGATCTTGACACTATGTATGTTGTATCGAACATTGAATTTCCCCACATACTTTGGACACAACTTTGGGAGATCCACGGAGACCCTCATATCTCCATACCCAGAGGATCCTATGATAGATTGTCTCACCCCTCTTGCAAATACAGATTCCATACCCTTTGATGATGATACTTTAGAGGAGCTTGAGTATATCACAGGTCTTGCATGTTCTGATGGTTTAGAGACTTGCATTCATGTTCCCACTCTTCAAATCAAGACTACATCAGTATCTCATGTTGTTCCTGATCAATTTGACATCGCCACATCCTTAGCCCCTATTGATTCGGTGCAATAGGACATCATACATCGTCCAGACATAGCTACTTGGGATTCATATCTCATAGACATATCATCCTTGTTTGTAGAGTCTCATATTGTTGATTTGGAGGATTACTTTGAGGACATTCATCTCCTCTTTGTTGACAGCCACATCATCATTGTTGGCCAACCATCTTCATCGCCTTTGTAGCTTGTTCTCTATCCATCATCACTTTATGACATGTGGATACATAAGCAGTTTTCAGAGGCACACATCTTGAGACATATTGGTTCATCACTCTTCATGGGGTTTCTTCGACATTGTTCTTTGGATCCGTTTCTTCCCAAAGGGAGGAATGTTATTTTTTGCTTCAGGATCTCTTTCTGGATTCTACATTAGGCATCCACCATTGTGACACGAGTTTCTTCATTATTGGGGGGCCTTCTAGTCTCTTTCTATCTCTCCTATGGAGACCATTGTATATGTACTTATGTGATAGGAGTTGTCTTTGGGGGGTATTATGTAATCCAATTTCTATCATTCTTCTATTAGTGCATTACATTATTTTCTTTTCTCTCTTTTGGAGGGGAGTTTTATTCCCATGTGGTTTTCTCCCTTTCTCCAGTTATGAGAGTTTCATTTATGTACATGGGTACCTCATTAGCCATTAGGGTGGGACCCAATCATGCATCCATTCAAGTATTTTTTTATCATAGTTTAGTTTCTCCCTAGTTCATCTTAAGGGGGGGTGTTAGAGTAATAAATGTTGGCATATGCATTCTAGTGTTGTCATTAATGGCAACCTAAGTCATTATTCTAGTCCACAGATCAAGATTTGTTTATACCGATAGGTAGAGTAAAGAACAAAGTATTACCAGAAGAGAGAATGAAGAATAGGGTATCCAATTAGTATGTTGTCCTATACACTTCACCGGATTATCATTTTGAGTTGTTGATCTTGGGGAAGGTTTCCAAGCATCTATATTATCTTATTGTTAAGTTTTGTGATGTCGCATTAATCAGTGTATAAGTTAGGAGATCCTACAAGATGATTTTTTGTTTATTAGCTCATGGTGGCCAAATCAGCGAATATGGCATGTCATGGATGTATAAGGAGTAATTGCTTAAATGTTTCTATGTTTGAGAATTTTGATTTGGGGCCACAACATAGCATTAGCCAACTTTGATGGGTATGCATCAAGTATTAAATGTGGATTGAGTTGACTATTGGAAAACATTTTTATTTTTGCTAAAGCCAACATGAAGTGAATAAATCTTGATAGCGGATATATACATATGAGATCGGTTAATTCATTTTGAAGTGTAGAAGTGGTGAGTGTGGTGTTCAATATGAGTTAGTGTGTGTGTGAATATCAAAAGAGTGGTTGAGTGATTTTAATTTATGCAGAAGAGGATTTTGTGAAATGAATTAAGGCAAAATAGAGCGAAGTGTAGATTTAGACATAAGGTCTAGAATTTGATCTATGAGCCTCACCAAAACTAAAACCAAGCATTTTTAAATGCTACTTTCTTAGTTAAAATTTTTGTTGTAATCCAAATATGTTGTAAGGCAGTGAGCCTTCCTGATTTTGAGCAATGAGCTCTAGGTAGTGTGCCTAAATGCATGTGCATTCCCCTTTTTCTTTATACTTTTAACAGAGTGTAAATTGTGGATTAACCTCCACCGTGGTTTTTCCCCTAATAGGGTTTCCATGTAAAAATATTAGTGTTATGGTGTTTTGATTGTTTCCATCATGTGCTTACACCTTTACTTTTGTTCAAATATTGTAAATAGTTTAAAGATCTAGACTGTAATTTAAATATTGTTGAACACTAATTCACCCCCCCTCTCAGTGTTCCTTGAGTCCAAAACTTGGTATTAGAGCAAGGTTCCTCTACAAAATTTTAATAGCTTGAGGTGGATCTTGGATTGCAATGGACTCTAGTGGTCTTCAACAACATCTTTTGGTGGCACTTGATGATCTTGATCATTCCAAAGAATAAGTCTTCGAATTAAAAGCAAATCTTGAGGATGTTGAAAATTTCATTCAATCATTGAAGGATAAAATCAATGAGTCAAGAGAAAAGAGGAAGGGACTATGTGATTAGTTGAAGTAGAAAGAAAATAAATGCTTGGAAGATGTTCACCTGAATCAAACCCTAAAATAAATAACTAGAGAATGTGAAAAGCTTGCTAGAGACAATGCTACTCTAAATCTTGAGATGGAATCTATGGTGATGAAGTTAAATAAGGAAATTAAAGAAAGGAAAAAGAATGAGGAGAATTTGGCCCAGTCCTTAAAAGAAATATTTGAAGAATGCAACAGAGTTAATATTGGTTTCATTTAGCTAGAGATTGAACTGCAACAATCCAAAAATAATGAACAAGAGCTTGAAAGACAAATAGTTATTCTCAGAGATTGAACTCACTACTACAAATGAATATAAGGAGAAGTTCAAGATCAGTTCTTCTAAGTTTGATGAGCTGACTAAAGGATGAAAGGATGCAAATGACAAGTGAGGTCTTGGATATGAAAATGGAGAAAGCTCTGGATCTGAACATAAGGACTCCAAACAAAGAAATCAAATGAACAAAGGCATAAGGTATTTGGTAAGACAACCCAATGCTCAAAATTTTAATGGTCATTGCTTTGCTTGTAATAAATCTGGTCATATGGCTTCTTAGTGTAGAAGTAAAATAAATTCAAATAGTCCATCATTTCTCAGTCAATACATTTTAGTTGCAATAAGTTTGGTCATAAGTCAATTGAATGTGAGTATGTCTGTCAGTGTAAGGAATGTTAAATATTACACCTGTGGAAGATTTGGGCATATTGCTAATCAATGCAGATCAAGAGGAAATAAATGGAATGAATGGTCTAGACAAATAAATTATGTGTGTCACAATTGCAACAGATTTGGCCACATTACAAGATTTTGTAGGAATAGAAACATGGATGAAAGAGGTTTGGTATACAAAGGCAAAATTTCACAGAAAGATGATAAAGGAAAAGGGAGAGTGACAGTGGAAGAAATAAGAGATCAGATGAAGAAAACATGGGTAAGGAAGAGTAAGATTGATGAAGGAAATAAGCCCACACTAGAATCTTCTTCTAGTAATTCCTCTAAAAATTGATCTTAGGCCATTGGCCTAGGGGGATTTTTTCAAGAAAATCCTTTGTCCCCCTATCGGTAGTTGGAATTGGAATGTAGGAAATTGTTAGTAGTTGTGCTAATAATTCAAAAATGTATCGGTGATTGCTTGTGCATAAATTTGAGATGTAGAAGGTCCATAGATGAATTCTTCTTTTGTTGTCTAAGAAAAAAGAGTATCTAGAACACCTAAGGAAAAAAATTTAATGCGGTAAAAAGGTTAGGTGTGTGAGTTATAAAATGGTATTTGGAACCCTCAATTGTCACCTTGCATTGAAGAAGAATAGAAGGAGAGCCTCTACAGTAGAATTTTGAAGGAGTAAAGTCAATTTGGCAGTGAATTCATCAGGTATTTTAGTTGCTTGTAGAATTCTCACTTAATTTGGTGCTCGATAGAAAGAGAGGTAGGGAGGGAGAGAGAGGTGAGATAGAGAGAGGGATGGAGAGAGATAAAGAGAAGTAGAAAGGGGAGGGAGGGATAGAGGGAGAGAGAAGTGTGATAGAGAGAATGAGAGAAAGGGGGGGAGGAAGGAAGAGAGATTTAAAAGAGAGAGAGAAGGGAGGGTGAGAGATAGGTAGAGAGGGATAGGTTAGATACAGAGAAGTAGAGAGGGAAGGTGGGTGGGATGCAGGAAGAGAGAGAGGGAAGGAGGAAGGTGGAGAGATTGAGAGTGAGAGAGAAGGAGGGAGGGAGGGAGAGGATAAGTTAAGATAGAGTGAAGTAGAGAGGAAGATGGGTAGGAAAGAAGAGAGAGGGAGATAGAGAGGGGGTGAGATAAGAAAATTAGAGAGGAAGGAGGAAGGAGATAGAGGAGAGGGGCAGGAGGGAGAGAGAGGGGTAGAGATAGAAAAGTATAGAGGAAGGAGAGAGTGTGAGAGGAGTCCTAGAGCATGAGGGATAAACAATAGAGTGAGATAAAATAGAAAGATGATACTTGTTGACTACTGAAATTTTGACCTCCCTAATTATTGATATTTGACATGTCGATTGCTGAAATTTCGCTAAGTCACGAAAAATTGTAAAATCTTCAAAAACTAGAATTTGGTTATAACTCTAGATATTTAAAACCACTTTGAGACATCCTAAAACTATATACATGAAATATAAATTAAAGTATAAGAAAGTAAATGTCCATATGTAAATGTTTATTTCATGTATATAGTTTCCTTGAAAGATAACAAGAAGAAAGACATTGTAAGAAAAATAAAAGAAAAAAATTTCAATGTAGACCAAAAAGTGAGTGCATTATAATGCACTTGTGTTTTGGAAATGTTTTTTTGATTTCAAAAAATGCACATTTTTTGAACTCAAAATGTGCCATTTTTTGAAATTTAAACCATAATGTGAGCACACTATAACTCACTCATGTTATGGCTTGGTAATGACCAAGCCTAGGCTTGGTCACTATCGACCCACAATGCGAGAGCGTTTTACTATAACACACTCATGTTTTTGCTATTTCAGGATGAAAAGTAAATTGGCCACTTTTTAGCCCCCATATTTTTGCACTTACCCATAATATTGAAAGGCATAAAAGATTGAAGAAGAAAAAAAGGAAAAGAATGAAGAGGAGCTACACATAGAGTAGCACGAGGTTTTCTTCTCATCCTCCTCATCACAAATGGTTGCCGCTTCATAGTTGGAGTGGCGGCTAAAGAACAAAGCTCCAATTATCAAGGATCCACAAGAAAGTTCTAAGATGATCTTAGCTTATGCAGGGTAGTGCCAAAGTACAGTCCCACATTACTAAGGATGCCTCTAGATTTCCCACTATTCATGTTACCACCCCGACTATGGACAAAGATACAACTACAATTTTTGAACCTTCAAATTACAAGATAGCTTTTGTGGATATCAGGCTGACAAATAGAGCTCAAGAAATTGATGGGTTTCAATGACCAGTGGATAACATTTTGAAGAGGCTGGAAAAGGATCAAGCCACCAAAAAGGAGCTTAAAGTATAGGTTGTAGAGTTGATCGTGTTTATACAACATATAGTGGTTCCAAGTCAGAGCATTCTTGTTGACACAACTATTCATGTACTCTTGTCCAAAGATGATGTCAACAAAATAGATCAAATGAAGAATTGGACTCAAGATAACACTAACTGCATCGAGTGTGTTTCTATTAAGGGTAGTGAAGTTGTGGGTTTCGTAGTGGAGATGCACAATAACTATCTAATTTTAAAGGAAGAAGTTGATCAAGAAATTGAAGACTATGTCTCCTTCCTTAAATAGTTGGAGAAAATGGGCCTGAAGATGCAAGTAATTTGAGCATTATCTACATAAATTTTGGAGAGAGAAGGTATTTTGGCTAAAGATAAGATTGGGGAACCTACAATATGTTTGTATGCACTTGATTTCTATAATGAAATAATTTCATAGGTTTTTCCATCTAGTTAAGGATAATTGTCAATAGAATAAATGATCTACTATCGAATTGTGATCAGTTTTTGGGAGAATGGTTGGAGTTACCATTGCAAAAAAAAAAGGATGATGCAACCATTAAACATAATTGGTAGAAGAGGATGTAGAAGGCTTCCATTGATAGCTTGGATTGAGATTTATTGGGTGTTGTTGCCAGAACATTTACTAGATCAAAAGAGATAATTAAATAGAGAAGAGCGTGTGTTGATTTGCATGGAGAGTTGTTGGAGGAATACGAATTCATTAGGTACAAAGTCAACATGGCACAACATCTACCACATGAGTAGTTGACAAAAGTCTTATCCGGTTTTTTCAAATATGTTGTAAAAGAAAAAGATGCTGGAAATAATGTAATTGATGATAAATTTCTATAAATTCCATCCAACTATAGTTAGTTACCTCAAAGTGTGTGCACCCGACTTTTATGGGTTTTTGTAGAATATTTTTATATAAAATATATTAGGATATTTTAAATTCTCCTAGGTTCACATGTGACCTTATTTTAAATTGGGGATAATTGTAAATGTACTCAATGCACCCCAACTATTAAATACAAATTAAATCTTGGCCTTTGGTGTTGAGATGATCTCCACCATGTTGATTCTGTAGAACTTTTATATAAAAGGCAACCTCCTCTCATTTGTAAGGGGTTGAAAATAATTGTTGTAACAAGCATTACGAAGCAATATAAGTGAAAGTATTGAAGTGTTGGTGATTTTCCTTGGTATTTATGGATGCATGCATGATTCTCTCTTCCAGTTTATTTCCAACATTGTTAGTTTCAGTTCAGTTTTAATAATGGAAAAGCGTTTTAGGTATTTTGACAAACCTCTAGCTCATACCATTTGTAGTTTGTTGATTGTATATTGCAGTGTATGGTTAGTTTGAACTATTTTACTGCATTAAGTTCAACTTTGGATGTTTATGCATGTATGTATGAATGTTACGTAGTATGAAAATCTTAAGTTTACCTTTGGAGATTGCACTATTTATGTAGCATTGTAGGCTTGACCTTGACTAAGAAAAGATTAGTTTATTGGGATTTTATTTATCTATGGCATCTGCCATTGTTACAAGTTGTCCATAGGTTTTCAAAATTAAGAACTCTCTAAACCCTATACCTTTTGCCATTTCTTTGAATCTGGGTTAGTTTAGAATTAAATTAGCATCATAAAACTACAATACTTGATGAGTTACAATTATTGCAGACTGTTGTTCTAGAAATATAAGTAGGATTTTAACAAGTCTTTAGACTCTGCAAACCCTTATTCTTATATCTTCTAGGCTTCGTGAACAATAAATTCCCCTTGTGATACCATCAAATCACATCAAATGTTGAGTTGTCTTTGCAAGTCAAGACCAGACATCTGAAGCCTTGGAGTTATTTTTTTAATATTTTTTGTAGAAAGTTACCTTTCAAGAGAGATAAAACACTTTTGTTTTATCTGTGTTGTGTAGTGCAAAAAAACTCATCAACAATTTTTAAAGTGAAAAAGTATTTTGAAAATCAATCTATAGAAGAACCAAATAAATAAAATTTTGCATATACAAAGCTGAAAGGACATGCATCCCTATGATGGGATCTCATCCAAATGAAGAGAAAAGAGGAAAGAAGAAAATTAATTCATGGGATCGAATTGTATAAACCTATAACTTAGTAGATTTATAAAATTAAAAAATTTGAGGCACAAGGAGATGAATGTTAAATAGTACATAGAGGAATTACACAAGATTAAAATTCAAGATAGCCATATCAATTATGATGGAGAGAATATTTTAAGTTATGTTTAAATTGATTATGTATGCCAATTCAAGATGATATTAGCTTGGTTAGAATTAGAATAGTTGAGGAAGCCTAACAATATGATTTGAATGTGAAGGAAAAAATGTAAGGAAAAAACCAAACAATTCCAAGGGAATAGGAATATTTTTATGAATTAGAGGAAATTTGAGTAGTGGAAGAGGACAACAAATAAAAGAAGGGGAATCATGTAGAATGTAGAATAGTAACTACAATAAGATTACGAGAGGAAGAGGAGATTTTTGGAAGAGAAAAGGGCTAGTATTGAAAATGTAGAAAAAGAGAATTTACAAGTACATGTTACAAATGTGGAGAGGCATGTCATTGGGCATTTAAATATGCCCAAATAAAATAAAATAGTTGAAGAGATAATGAAGCAAGATACTATACGGTAGATGATTATTAAGAGAGTATAACTTCACCAAAATTAATAGAGGATCCTAAACATGGTGTGTCATTAATACTAAAATAAGAGCTACTAAAATTAGAAAAGTAGAAGTGGGAACTAGAACAAAGAAGGAATTTATTCTAAAATTTATGTAATTAAAATGGAAAATTATAAAATATAATTATGGAATAATTTGATATTACAAGAAATCATAGAGAAGCTCATATTGAGGAAGATCAAATGTCCAAGCCCATACAAGGTCTTGTGCCTATAGAAAGGTCATCAACTATTGGTAAGTGAGAAATATTTAATTAAGTTTTAGATTTACAAGTATAATGATGATGTTATGTTTGATACATAATGCCCATAGTTGCTTGGCATGCCCTATCAAATAGAATACAACAATAGTGAAAGATGGGAAGGAGTAAATTTTGAGTCCACTAAAGGATACAAAAGAGGAAGCGATAAATAGTCCAAAAGTGTGTTCGATTTCTAGAAAAAAAATTAGAAAATGAAATGAAGGGTGATAGAAAATAGTTTAAGTGGATACTTGTAGAAAATAAAATATTTGATCTATTGAAGTATAAAATGATTGAACAACCAATATTGGCATTGCTATATTGGAATAATATATTCCAAGAAGATTGTGATGCAAGTGGGAAAATGATAGGAGGATTTCTAAGTTAAGAGAGAAGGGCCATAGCTTTATTTTAGTGACGAATTAAGTGAGTATTAAAGAATATTTAATTTATGATCTCGAGAGTTTTATGCTATTATTCAAACATTCAAGAAATTGGGGCATTACTTGCTACCTAAGAAGATTTTGTTGTATATAGAACATCATGCACTTTAATTTGCAAATACTCAAGCTAGGTGAAGTTAAAACATATAAAGTGGGTTTATTTTCATTGAATTTATTAACTTATTTTGAAATATGGGAGTGACATCCAACTAGGTAGTTTTTTATTAAGAGAAAAATAGGTTTCAAATGGGCCCCAAAACCTTATACAAAAGACCACAATGGGTCCAAACCAATAGGTTTTGAAGGGAGCCAAAACCCTACAACAAAATGCTACCTAGGGAGAGAACATAGCCAACCAACAACCAAACAATAACACTCTAAAAGGAGTTAATAAAAGAAAACCAACTAAATTACAATACTAAGGCCACAACCACAAAACAAGTCTGCTAAAAAAACCAACAATCTTGAGCCAAGAAACCCTACAAGCGAGAACCTTCAACAATTTTTTTTTTTTTTAATCACTACCTTTTGATGCAGATACAAGATCCGATCAACATCCTTAATATCCACCTCAATAGGAGAAAGAGAATAAAATATAAAATAAGGGTATCAAAAGCACCCTTGCAACAAATCCAAATCTCTCTAGCAAAAAATAGTCTCCACCTCAAATAGGAGAAGCCAAATAGTCTCCACCTTAAATAGGAGAAGCTAGAGAAGAAGCCTTTTGAAGAAGATACAAACCCTTCCTTCTAACTAGATGCATAACTAGTGCATCTATCCAAGGGGAGAAATTCCAAACACATCCTTATCCCTAGATTGATGAAAGCTACCTCTCAAGAGGAGAAGATAGAAGAATGCTGAAGCTTATTCATACAAGGGGAGCTTATATGCAACATCTGAGTAAAATTTATCATGGTTGATTTTATGTACTTCAATGCTTTATAAACACAATCTTTATTCATTGTGAAATGCTAACTTGCGCCACATTGATCTTTCTTTCTTACTATAATGATTGGTAGTTCTACAATATAATGTGGCAACGCATTTGATAGTTGTTCAATTTGTTGTGGGAAGTTGATCGTGTGTCCTCTATATTTATATTGACTGCCCCTTGCATGAGTAACTTGTAAAATTGGGTTGACACATACAATCAACATTTTCTCTTCTTGTGTAAGGTTTGTTAGTTCATTTGGTTGGAATTCTGGATTCATATTAATTTCTGTTGAGAATCAGTTTATTCCTCTCTCTTGTTTACATCTTGTGCACATAGTACCTTTTGAAGTGGTCATTACTTTGATTCCTATGTAACTTTCTTCACAAACATAACACATTGTTGGTGATTGGTAGGAGTCTAAGTGATTATGAAATACCAATTACATTTCTTTGAAATTTATAGCAAGTAATCCATTTTGATTTGGTATGTGTGCATTTTCATCCTGTCTGCTTTGTAAATCTAATTGTTTGGTTGTTGCTGCTTCTCTTTTTCTTGCATATCTTGCTCTTTCTACTTCTTTGGTTTTCATTCTTTTCTCTTCCTTTTCTACATATGTCATTTGCTCCCTTTGTCGTCTATGATATTCTCTTTGGTATTGTATTTGATATTCTTTCCTTTGCTCTTTTGATTCAAAGTGCCTCTTTGGTTGACCCATAGCTAGAATGTCAAAAAATTTGTCAACTATCATGCTTATAGTGTATTGTCATATTCTATAAAATACTATATTAGCTTTAATATGATATGTTGATTAAGATTAACAACTATGTAGTACAAGAGTTTTATGCATTTTTTGTGTTATTGTCAATTAGGCATATAAGAGCTAAATAGACCTAGAATCTGCTTAAAGCAATCACATTTGAGAAAATTTCTATTTTTTTTTCATTTCATATTTATCTTAATGTGTTTTCAAACATATTTTAAACAACGTTATAAAATAATGATATAATATAATTCATATATTGATATTTGATTTAATGTGAAATTGGCATGAGTGTAATTTTTTATATGATTCTATCATGTTTCCTGTTACATATTAGTAATAAAGTACATCGTATTGAAAAATGTGTGCTAGTGAAAATGATAATTTCATAATTTTTTTGCAAAAAGGCAGATACATTTATAGTTTTGCATTTCTAAAAACTTTACATACATGTATTGTGGCACTAGATGATAGTATTTGCAAATTTATCATTAATAAGTGGGGTATTTTTTTACACCTATGGTTTGTATACCAATGTTGGACAAAATATTTGAAATTTACACTTTACTTATTAAAGCAAGCAAAGCCTTGCTTTTAGATGAGTAATCAAATTTTTCAATTCTGATGATTGTGTTCTTGATTCTTTGTTCATCATTGTAAGTTTCTTCTTTTACATGAAACATGAAGATATATTTTTTGAAAAGTGTTTTTTGTATTGTTTTTGTAAGCTTCATTTGATCTTTGTCTTCATGTTTCATACTGTTTAGCTCGTTTGTTGTTATGCCCATAATTCCTTCAACTGCTTTCTCAAAAGCAGTCACCCATGTTGAACCAATGTGGTCTTCTAATTTGCATTGCAATATATATCTATAATCTCTCAATCACGAAAAGTAGTTTCACATCTCTGACAATGCCATTAACCAATTTCTATCTTGTCCTTCTTTTTCTTGTATTTCTTTCCACTAATTTCTATGGGGGAAGCCGTGTAACAAAATTTGTCTTGCTTTATGAAAGACAATGTAGCTTTTACCAAAATGCATGGCCTCTACTATATGTCATGTTTGTGAGTGTTAATTTCAGCAATATTTTTCAATTTCGGAGCCTCTCAAACAAATGAGTAGTCCTTTGTTAGAGAATGTGAAATGAGATTCTTTACTTGATCATCAAACCATTATCTCAATTGATCAGACTCTAGGATTTGGAAATTTATGAACAATTGAGTTGTTAGAATTGTGCCTACAAATTTCCCTCCATAATCACTAATTCATGCAGCCTTTACGACACATATGGAAAAAAAATATAAATATAACATTGACCAATAAAACTCTTTATACATATACCTATTCCCAAAACCAAATTGCAACTAAAACCATTGAGAAAAATAAATATTTTTACTTCTGATTGTAAATCATATTATTAGTAGCTCCACTCTAATAAAGTAACATTGGAAGGCCCGTCTAAGATTATGGTTTCTCGAGTTCTGTGAACCGAGCTGCAAAACTGAAAACCCGCATCGGCGTCAAGTCTGCTTATAAGAGTTCCTGCACTTTTTTATTTCTGCCTGTGTATTGTCCTCGACTGCATTGTCCTGTGAGATTCTCGCGCTGCTAGCCCTTGGTTGCATAGCGAAAGGTATTTGGCACACACAGACTTTGGGTGTTTTTCTTTCGAGCTTAAGCGCTCAGAAGCCTTGGGGAATCCTGCGCGAACAGATATTTTAGGGTTTTAAACGCCGGTCTAAGAAATAATATTAGTAAGACAGCAAAGATCCTTTGTACACTTTCGCTAGGTTTTGAAGGGCTTTGCAAAAGGTTTTTTTGAAATTTCGACAAACTTGAATTGGGGTTAAACAAGGGAGCCAGAGTAAAACTAATCCGATGTTACTGGCAACAAATTATTTGTCATTTGTATAAAGCAGAATTCTATATGTATAATATATCAGATTCTGAATCAAGGTGGCAACGGAGAACTGGGAAGGGATCCAGCTAAACCTACAGACGGAACTCCGGGTATGCTCTCATTGTTCCTGTGCTCTATGAGTAATCTTATTATTTTTCTTTAGCCACTGAAAAGCCCTAAGAATTTTGCGAACAATGCTTTTGATCATTCTGCAAACCGCTCTGAACACATAACAACTGGGTTGCCTTTTTGGTATTATTTGTGATAAATATGAATATTCTCAACCCCCATACCCTCGCGAAATCACAATTTGATGCAATGAAGAAAATGATTTAAAGGATAGATTAAAAAAAAAGTCATTTAATGACTTTTTTGTCTTTATATTTTTCCACTGAAGTTTCTTCGGGGATATTATATTACATTCAACAGTTACATATGGTTTCCTGGGCTTTTACAAATCTCCAGAGGCCTATTTGAAACATTGTAACTTTAAACGACTTGGATGTGGGCCTGAATCTCTTCGAAGTAAGTGCCCACCCAACTCACCACTCCATCAAGCCCATAAATGCTCTAGTGAGATTGATGGTCTGACCATCATTTTATTTTTATTTTTAATGCTGCACATGGCTATCCGTCAGCTAGGCAGACAGTTTCATCCCATAAACTTGCTCACGGCCTGATCTACACTCATCTGGAGAGCGTGTTACTCTAAGTTCATTGTCACTATACTGCATATCCTGGGAACTGATAGAATGTAGCTTTTACTCGTCAAAACATTTCAAATTTTTTCTTTGAAAACATTCAGGTTGGACCTTCATTTTCCTATAAGTTTTTCTTTTTCTTTTATATTATTGTCTTTCAAATCCAAGCCAAATGCTCTTAGATTCCAGTTGTAAATTCCTGTACACCTTTTCTACTCCTGTAATTTTGTTGAGAGTAAAGAGTGGAGGTGCAGAGTTACATTTATTTTCTTTCTGCCATTTGAATGTACTATCAAGCTTAGAACAACACCTTTAAGCTTAGATGCTTTTGTCTAATTCTGTACAGATATGGCTTACATTAACATGGTTCCTCTGGCAGAATATCATGTACAGAGCTTGGCAAGATGTGGCTTATTTCAATATGCCTGCTTTGATAGATTATAATGCTTAACAGAGCATGAACCCAGGCTATCACCATGACAATGGTTGCCTTGTGCTAGGCCATTGCTCGATATTGTGTGGATGGATACATAAATTTCAATTGTCTCTAGTAGCACTTTGCAAATATGGGCACAAGTGATTACCTTAGAAATTCAAATATCTATCTGTCTAGTACACATATGTATTGATTACAAAGACAAGACTACGTAAAGGAAAATACCGGAATGAATTACATAAATTATGAATAAAAATATTTGAAATAATGTCAATAAGGGTTTAAAACAATTTTGAGAATGTAATCAACACAATGCATGCTACAGTTTGCAAGCTCGGAGTTCAACAATAAAACAATTGAATTTTGGCCTGGGGAGGTGGGTCTAGAACTAGTTCATATCCATGACCATATCATATAAACCTAGCAGGACCAGACAAAAATTCAAACAGGTTTCGTAACACCTTAATCTAACTTGACATTATCCATGAGCTGCTTGATTGGGAGTTTTTATCATTTCCAATCTCTTTTCCCCATGCTTTGTAGTGAAATGATCACCCCTGATTTTTTTTGAAAGTTCACTGTTTGCTGATATGAAGTTTTTGCTGATGGTTTGTTTGTTTGTTTCATGTGTCTTTCATAGTTTTTATTGCATGCATATTATAGATAGTGTAAAGAAGGAAAACTGGAAATGAACTTTGCATTTCATATTGGAAATTAACTCATAAATAGAACATTTGATAGCAACTCAAAATCAGACTTATTACAAGTTACATATATCAGACCTGATAATTAGCAGTTCAGACCTGAGAATGGCTTCAAACAGCAGCATAATCACTTCAAACTTTCCATCATTCATCATAGATTAGAAAGCAAACAAATCCCTTGAATACCAGTGCCAATAACCAGCTGCTCGAACTCCAACAAAGGCAGAAAGTGGCCTATACAACAGCAGGCCCAAAAACAAGATAATCACCCCTAAACAGGGCATCTCCCTAGGTAGGGCGATCTACCCTCGAAAATCAGTTTCCAACCAATAAATACAAACAAATACTCTTGAAATGGGGCGCCTTGGAGTGAGGAATCCAATAGTGAAACACCCAGAATGAAACCTCCAACGTGCACAAAGTTATGAACTGTTTTCCGTTTTCAAACCCTGGCAAAAGTAGTTTCCAGATTCCAAAAAGATAGCCTTCAGACCTCTGAAACAGCCCCAAATCATCACCAAACCACAACCCGAATTGAAGCCAATAAACCAACACACTAAATACCAAAAACCCACTTCAAAAATACTTGAAAATCTTCATCTTTCCACTACAAAATACTGTAAATCAGAAACTTTGTGAAGCCCTAGGTGATTCCTGAGATAAAACCACTCCAAATCTGGCTAGGGTGGATCTCCCACCACCAAAACCATCTCCAAATGATGAGGGTTTTCGTCCTCAACATGCAGCAGTGATATTTTGGAAATAATCCAGCAACATCTTGTTATGTCGTCAACTCAAAGATATGCAAATGAGGCCCAAAAAGAAGTTTTATAGAATCAAGAGGAAATTAGGGCAAATATTTTGAATTTCCATTCCCTCCAAAAGCCAACGACCCCCTTCTCATGAGCACTTTATAAAAAAATAAAAAATACCCTTATACCTCCCTTGAGTGTCCAAAACCGTTAGGAAATATATTATCTTTTGTTGCTTTTTATTAAAAAACAACGTCAAGTTATTACACTAGGCTCTAAGGTGCTTTTTGCATGACCCCCTGACCCCTTCACTTAAGTTAAAGTGACTTTAATAAAATAACTTAAGTGAGAAATATAAATATTAAATTAATAATTAAATCAGACCTTAGTTATGCCAGCACCCAAACTGGAAATAGACACTGCTGAAGTAGCCTAGGCCAGGGCTAGTTACTGAAAGTAGACTTACTATTTATAGCAACTGCTAAAAATAGTAAATACTCCAAATCATCAAACTGGCATAAAAATTAAGAAACACTATGACTTACTATAAATAGTAAGTAATGGAATTGCCCCCCTGCTAGAAAAAGAAAGTCCTGCCCGAAACACTGAAAACCGCCACAGAAGGAAACTGGCAGTGGTGCTAGCATTGTCTCATTGGCAAACTAATGCAGAAGCATCCAGATCCATGCATAATCTTGCTTGATCATAAACAATGATTGTTTGACTTTTGGTTTTACTCTAATTCTGTGTGTGTTTTCTTGTGTTTTTGGCAATTCCTTGTTTGGCATATTTGAATATGTTTGGTTGTTCCTATTATTGGTCCTATCGAGACCCACCTTGAGTAGGATAAGGGAACAGAAAGAATAAAATTAATTTCCTTTCTTGGGCATTGGTTTTTTGTATGGGGCCCACTCTTTTCTATGTTTTCTATTAGCTAACTGTTTGCTGGTGCAATATTTCTGCTGACGTGTATTTTCCATGGAGCTCACACCTCCTTTCCAGTTTGTTCATCAATTCAAATTTACATGATTATGTAGCAATCAAGAAAATAAATTTAATAAACAAACTATTGAAACGTTGGGATCCACCAAAGCCTCACGGGGCTTAGTCTCTATTTTTGTCTGCTATCTGATTTCAGTGCGACCCACAGAATAATCTTCTATAGATGGGTGCTCACATTAGGATTGTGAATAATGAATTCTGCAGTTCCTTTGGTCAGCAGCAGCTACCTTCTATCTTGGCAATATCAAATATATAGGCAGCAGTTTCAAAAGGACCCACCACCTTTGTCAGATGCTATGTGCAGGAGTTACAAATCTTTTGGAGGCGTTCCAAACTATTTTATTTAGCTGAAACTACCTAGGTCATAGGTCCCTGGCAGCACACTTTCCATTCTTCATGAATTGGGGAATGGTGATCGTGCATGGTGAGACGTTGGCATTCAAATCTCTGGGGTGTCTCATCCTTCAGGTGGCTGTCTTCATATAAAGATATCTGTCAATGAAGGTGTGAAAGGGGGAGACGGGAAATCAGGTCCATCATGCCAATATTCAAGCATCTGTAGCAGATATTATTTGCATCACATTGGGTCCCTGTTATGTTGAAAATGCTCCTTGATGCAGCAAGAATTATTGTGGTTACAAATGATGGTAGTTCTATTTTGCAAGAATTGGATGTGGCAGAGTCAGTGGCAAAGCTGGTGAGATGTTGCATGTTGCTGAAGTTTTTGTAGACAAGATTGCCATTTCTATGGATGTGAATTAGCGATCATCTGATATTTTTTTGTATTTTCTGAACAAGCTAAACTGCTGGCAGTAAGTCTGGAAGTGAAGTCTGAATTTTTAAACTTGGAGGTCATTGTGAATCTAAATGCCATTCTAGTTTTTCTGAGTTAATGTAAGGTAAATGTCTCAGGCTGATTTCTTGGGCAGAATAGTTGGCACTGGAATGCTGATGTAAGGAATTCCTGTACTGTCATTCTCTAATTTCTGATTTTTCTTTTAAGCTCATGTTGCTATTGTGAGTAGCTTTTGTATGGAGCTGCTTGGCTTGTAGCCCTTAACAGGGTTCACAAACCTTGTCTACATCACAAAACTTTGATCTCATTCGAAGACATTTGTTTCTCACCTCTACCCCCTTCAATAACCGTGTCATTTTGAACTTCATCCTCACGCTCCTCCCCCTACTCCCCTCCCCTTTGTCTCTCCTCCCCTCCCTTCCACTCCTCTTACCCACTCAAGGTCATCAATACTTGCCAGACCATGATCCATTTTGATGATGAGTACTGCCTAGACTATGCTTCCTAGCTTTCCCAATCTATGTCAAGCTTCTAATCCCTTCCACCCTCTACTACTGCTGCCATGTATGAATTTCTCTCTGATGCTCTTTGGTAAGCTTCCCTTGACTCTATCCCCACATGATCCATTATTCTACTCCACCCTACTGAGTGTAAAGTCATGCATCAAAGGCTTTGTTTTATCCTTGTCCATGGGCTTCTTTCCATTTTTACCAGCCATGGAGATTATTTTCATCTCCTTCAGCAAAGAAACACTAGTTTCTTATGTCATGGCTAAAGAAGCTCCTAGTTGGAGAAGGTGGCTACTGTAAGTCATGACAAGACTATTTCCATCAGCCAAAGTCCTCAATAAACCAAACTCGTTGGCATCTATCTCTTGAAGACAAAGCTCTTCATCAGAAAATCATGAATTGGCATCTGGTGAATCCTGTTGTGAACATTAAAGTCACTGATAAAGAAAAGATCACCCAAAGAGTAGTTGGGGAGATCTTATAATCACTTTTAAGCTTTACTTTTAATCAAGGTTGTTGAATACTTTTCCTCAGCTCAGATGCATGTATCTGCATATCAGATATGGTCCTATGGATATGGCTTGGATACTGTATGATGTATCTGCTTGAATTGAATACTATCCCATATGTGATGCATCTGTATGTGTTTTCAAGCTGGTGTGGGCTATACCTAGTTTAGGACTATTAAAAAGCATTCAAAACTGGAAAAAAATGAAACATTAAAGTAAAATCTGCTCCAAAGCAATTTTTTTGTTATGTACTTGCCTAATTTATATAAATACATGCGCACACACAATGTGCATGCAGATACAAACACACATGCACCTCTACATGCACCCACACACACACATACACACACAATACATACATACACGCATCCACTTGTGGACCTGTGCATGTGTGCACACACATGTACACATGACAAACACCTGCACATGTGCATACACACACTCCCAAACACATGCACATGTGTGCACTCACACACATTTCACAACTGCTGACACACGCACATGTGTTCATTCCTGCCCCTTGTGCACACCCCCATGCACGTGCATGTGCATACTCATGTGCACAGCCACACATATCCATGCACACAGATACACACACTCATGCATGCATACAGGTACACACACATACGTACACTCACACACACACATGCACATACACACACGTATATGTTTTTATATAAAATGTGTATCCAGCTGTATCCCAATCCTTATCTGTTCCCACAATTTGGGTCATTAGTGGACTAGCCAATGAAGAGTTTGAAAAGATGTTTAGGAACATATAGATTATTTAATTATTATATATAATTCAAATTGTATACCCCTTCCTTTGGAAGTGACCCACAAAGATTTGATGAGCAGAGTAGACAAACATGTGTACTACTAGTATCTTCTGTTCAACTATAAAAAATATGTGTGATCGATTGGCAGATGAGTAAAGTATGGTATGCAAATTATCAGTAGGCATATAATTATAACCTTGCCAGGTATTGAGGTTTAGATGTGTGACTGCAACCTTTAAAATTATATTCAGATTTTCAATGAATTTGGAATACCTTTCTTTTGAGAATCATGAGTTTGAACTATAAATTTATGATTTTTTCATGTTGTTTTGCTCATTCAGGTAGGAAACACGTGTAGCAGTTGGATGTTTTGTTGGTATTGAGGATGCCTCAAACATCTTGTCTTTGAAAATATTATAAATTTATTCATTTTACGGGGTTTTCAAGGTCTTGTCGGAATCGATATTGCATGGGATTTCATTTCCATTCATCATGAAAGTGTAAGATTTTTTTATGAAATTGTTTTGAAGATTGAAAGATGCTAGTGATTCTGTTAATGGTGTTCTAAATCGCTTGATAACTCCAAAGTAATAACATGCGCTGTTGTCCTGGATTCCTATTGCATGCAAGTCGTGCCTGACATGCTTTATTTTATATAGACTGGATGCTAATGCTGGTCTACTCTCCAACTTTGAAGTGATGAATCTGTTGCGATCCAGAGGAGCCACTCAAGATCCTTTGGGTTCATCTGGCTCTGCAACACAGTCTGAATGCCAGGTAAATGTATTTGCAACCATGACTCTCATTAGTACCATAAATGTCCATGGTAAGGATTATGTGTTTATTGGTTTGTAAGGGCACACTATAGCATCTAATAGGCAGCATTGTCTTTTTCTTTCAAAACAGGTTTTTGATTACTTGGTGCAGTCTGCAGCGGGAACCCTGGCTCAGGAGATTGTACGGGAGTTCTTGTTGAAAGCAGAGAAGTTTTCACTTACAAAAGCAGAACGACTCCAAGTTCTAAATCTTAGGCCTTCCACAGCAGTTGAAGTCCATATGGTACCTCTCCTATTCGTTGGTCTCTATTTTAATTTTTTAACTAGGTTTGGATATTTGAGTAAACTAGGATTTTCTTATCTATTATTTTGTTCTACATCATGGGCAAACAGATAATAGAAGACTGTGAGGAGAGAATGTCGAGTTCGACTGTTGATGAATTCCTTGAAATGGTCAAGAGTACTTTACCACCCCTGCCAATGAAGCCTGAGGTAGAAGATGAAGAGGAAAATGATGAAGCAGATGAGGGCAATGATGAAGAAATGGATGCCGAGGAAGAAGTGGAATAAAGTGCCTATGATGTCAACCATCAAGGGATTGCATATTGTAATTTGTAATATGATAATCTTTTAAAATTTAAATCAATAGAGTAGGTGTAATATACTTCAAAAGAGAAGGCTAGTTAATATAAAATGGGGTCAAGAGATATCCCATGACTGAAGATGTTCTTTAAATGATAACATTCAGTGCAATTTATTAATGAAGTGGTAGAGATGCAGGCCTTTTCAAGCACATAGTATATGTATTGTACTGAGATAGTTCCAAATAAAGATCTTTCTTCTCTTTCCTCCCTGTCCATGCACCATCCTACACCAAGAATCGCCTCCTCATCATGTCACTAATAAAATTTTAGACTGATCTACATATATGCTTGGCTGAGTGGTCCATAGCTTTCAACTCTTGCCATCACCCTTTCTCCTACAATCCAAACTTGCGAGTGGAAGTTGCCCATGAAACCAGTCAGATCTGCAAGGTTGAATTACTATGTTTCATTCATCATCATTGTCAAAGGACTATTATTCCCTTCGAAAAAGGAGAATTGACTGTTATCTCCAGCTGATAATCCATTCCAAAGTCCAATTCTCTATGTAGGAATTGGAAAACCACCCGTCTTTTCAATGTTGCACGCCCTGGTTTGCAGATTGATGGGGGCTTCTCCTGGAACCAATAATTTTAGGGCCCAGGTATAGGAAAATCGGAAATCCTGAGTGTCTGGAAATTCTGGTGATTTATAAGTGATATTTTATAGCCATATTTTCTTCCAGACAAGAGAAGGGCTAGGTTTTTCAAGATGGACCTTGGTGTATGAGGGAATCCACTATTCACGAGGCACTTAATGTCTCCCTTATGAGTTAGCTGGTTGTGAGTATTAGCCTATTCATCGGGTTCTTGTAGGCTAATTAGATGATTCAGGGAGCTTCCAGTTCTTGGACTAGTAGAGTTCGGCAGCATTCCATGTCAGATGGGGAGGGCTGGGGAAGGTGTTCTTGGTGGAAGAAATGAAATAAATGCCCGAGTCCTTATTTTATAATAAGTACAATCAAGTATTTATTAAAATACTGACTTATTTGTCAATAAAAGGTCATAAGTAGGAGCAAATTTTAGAAGGGATTATTTTAATGCTCCTTTTCGAAAATTAACGGGAGACATAATGAATGAATTAAATATTTTTATTTTCAAAAGGCATCCGAGTTTGGAAAAGAATAAAATACATTGAGTTCATTTTGGGGATATGGGAATATATTTTTGGAGACTTGTGAGAGGAAAAACTTCGAGAACTTATTGAGGATGGAAACCCTCGAGAAGTATATTGGCTACAGTGGTGAGAGATCCACCCTGGTTGATGACTGATCGATTCAATCAGAATCGGTGCTCTGATTTAATGGGTTGGAAATTCCAGGTTTGATCAAAGCATACTAAATTTCTTAGATATCAGGGTTTGAAAGGAACTTTGAAATTAATGAAAACTGGGTAAAGAAAGTAAAATACTCTGATTGTTATTGTTCAAAAAACAAAAAAATCAGATTTGAATGGAGGCTATATTTGTTGGAATTTGAAGTAAAGGCCCGAAATAATGGAATTCGTTGGACATTACCTCTCAGCTTTGCATTGAGGAATTTTATGTGTTGTGCCTACAGCTTCAAGTTGATATTCGGGCTACACTTTATAATATTTGGTATGAATCATTTCGTGGTGGTCTGTCCATATGTGGCGCACTCATTCCAGCTGTTTGGTTCAGGCGGGAAATATCAAGTGCCACGATAATATAAAATTAAGTTTCCAACTCCAATGAATCCTTAGAAGGAATTGTGACCAAGTTGGGCCAATCATTACTAACTGCTGAAGAAATAAAAAAAACAAGGCGTGGTAATTAGAGGGCCGCTATCACCATGGCTGGGTGTATCTCTTTGAATTGGATGTGCTGTATTAATACCAACACAGGTTAATAATGGCTGAGTATTAATATTCATGTGGCATTGGGCTTTCTTGAAATTTGAGTGCTAATCTTCAATTATCTTGGGTGTTGCATTCTCTTCTTGTAAAGGCACATTTGATACTGGATGAGAAATTTGAGGAGTAGGTCACAGAACTATAAACAGCTGTGGGTTGGAGTTAAATCTCTTGAAATTCTTTTGTGTCGTGGTTTGGGCAGGAATTCTCCAGAGCAGGGAAGTTGGTCTGTAAGCACAGAATTAATTTACTGTGTATTAAATTACATTGCTGCTATAGTTAATGAGGACGGAAGTGACCTGTGAAGCTCTCAAACTCATTCTCAGATTCTCTTCTTGTAAAGTTACATTTGATACTGGATGAGAAATTTGAGGAGTTGGTCACAGAACTATAAACAGCTGTGGGTTGGAGTTAAATCTCTTGAAATTCTTTTGTGTCGTGGTTTGGGAAGGGATTCTCCAGAGCAGGGAAGCTGGTCTGTAAGCACATAATTAATTTACTGTGTATTAAATTACATTGCTGCTATAGTTAATGAGGACGGAAGTGACCTGTGAAGCTCTCAAACTCATTCTGTATTAACTCCTCTTCCTGTGAAGTGCCAAATGTCTTTCAATGGAGCTTTTAACGAGGTCAGAAATGTTAATGCTTTGCCAACTATGTAATTAATTAGCCGATAGTCTATATATAGTGTGAGATTTGAGCCTAAAACAAGTCTCACGCCTGCAAACCACTCTTGAATCATCAGAAAACAACTTTCATCTGTCATGAAATTGTAAATCAGCTGGCTTAATATGCTATTAAATGGTAAAAGACAATAAATATTCCATTTGCAGTTTTTTTTGCCAATTTGATGACAACTTTCTTTTTCTACTTGCATTGCTTTTAAGTTTTAAATTTTAATGCAAATATTTTAAATGGTAGAAGACAAATAAATATCCATTTACCAATTGAATGGAAAATTATATTTCCATGTGTAGGTTTTTTTCCAATTGGATGGCAACTTTTTTTCCACTTGTATTGCTTGAAGTTTTAAATCTTAATGCAAATATTTCAAAATTAAATAATATGACGTTAAAGTTTTTCAATAATTGTATGGAAAATTCTAATTCCATTTGCAGTGTCTTTACCAACTTGATGCCAACTTTTTTTTCCACTTGCAATACTTTATGTTTTAAATCTTTATGCAACAATTTTAAAATCAAATTGTGATATCAAAATGTTAGACCTATTCTAAGCAATTAAAATGCAATGGAAAACATAATGAAACACCTCAAGATTAGCCTAAGAAATTTGAAAATACAAAAATGAAAATGTTAAATGAAGATAAATGGTTATACCTTCCTTCTTGCAGCTGAAATTCCTTAGTTGACCCTTGATTTGGATTGATTTGTATGCTCCTTGATGATTCTTGATGTGACTAAATGGAGGATTTGACTATGTGCTTGGATGTAAATGAAAATGGATGAAATTGATGGCTAAATGAGTGCACAAAATGACAGCATTTAGTTGCAAAATGGCTAAGTGTACTAAAATGCCCTTGAGGAGGGGGATTTATAGGAGAATTTGAATTCTTTAGAGAATTCAATGGTTGAGATTCATCCAGCAAGGTCAAGATGAAGGGTTATAGTGGGTTGAGAACTCACAAGCCCTCACATTTTGACATGTGGATGATGAAGTGCAAGTGAGGTGGCCAAAAGGTACATGAGGTGGAGGAAGGACAAGTACCTTCCAAGTACCTTGGGGAGTGAGAAGATTTCTTCAAAAAAGGATTTGTTGTCCCCGAGTGAGAATGAAAAGGACATTTGAGGAATTTTGGAATTCCTCAAAAATTTCCATGGAAAAAGGAGAGGTGGTTGGAGAAATAAATGTGGGAATTGGTCACATGTGCATGAGGTGACATGTCAAATATTCTATAAGCTTTGGAAAGACAATGTGGATTAAAAATTCACATGGGGAGAAGAGAGACATAAGATGAATAAATGAGAATTAAAAATTCTCATGGGAAAGAGGGTCAATATCCAAAAAAGAAAAATGGAAGAATTGACTAAAAAGTGGTGCTAAAAATGGTTAATGACTTTGATTAAAGTTGTGCAAATACTTGATTATGATAATTAATGGAAGATTAGAGACAAGTGGCAAATGTAGGAGGATGTGACATTAATCTTTGATTAAGAGGATGCACACCTTAAATATGAATTAATTAAATTAATTCATATTAGAGATGGATTATGGAGGATGTGACAAGTAGTGAGAAAAAAAGAATTTTAAATTGATTTTAATTCAATAGATTATGATAACTAAATTAAATAAATTGGAGAAGATAAAGACGCCAAATAAAGTATTTAATTATTAAATTAAACATTTTAAGAGTCTTATGTGAGAAGCGCAATATTAATTAAATAAATTAATATTGACAGAATTGATGAATAAAGGGGTAAATTTGATCATATGAGAGTGATCAAATTTGAGTGTATATTTTGTCTTCTTCGAAATATTGTTAAAATAACAATGTTTCGAAGAAAAATAAAATGTCGGGGATGAAGAAAGTGATAGGGATTGATGCCCTAGCCTGAAAGAGAAGGAGAGGGATGCCCCAGTGCCTGACTTCAAATGGATGGAAGAAAGTGATAGGGTATGCCCCGCGAAAGGGCGGTTGGGGAAGAAAGAAGGGGGCCCCGGATGACTTCTCGATAGAAAGAAATGGAAGAGACCATTTGATAGAGGGCGAAAAACTAAGCAACTTTTCCTTTTGAACGGAGTTGATTGGACGTACGGCTTGCAAATGACGGCTCCGAAAAAGAAGGGGATTAATTGGAAGTAAAAAAAGGTAAATACCTATCTTAAAATGAGGGAAAAGAGGGGTTAAAAGGTAATTTGAAGAACTACCTTGCTTCATTGTTACTGTAGCAAGTGAGGAAAGGGTGAAGAAGAGGGAGAGGAGACGGAGCAACAATGCCGCGGGATCATGACACAAAGATCATTCACCAAACAGATGACCTGTGGAGATGCTGGACCCACTTCGCGGTGCCCCACAAGGTGAGTACGAAAGCCCATGCTATTTATTTTAAATATTTAGGCATGTTTTTTAAGATAAG
>VDFB02074453.1:0-34513 GCA_007258455.2 Sequoia sempervirens
TATGAGGCTAATGAACAAATTCCTGAAGAAATTCTTGGGCAAGTTTGTCATTTTTTACCTGGATGATATTCTAATTTTCAATAAGACTAAGGAAGAACATTTGGAGCACATCAGACAAGTATTTCAGAGGTTAAGAGAAGAGAAGTTGATAAACATCAAGAAGTGTATTTTCATGAAGGAAGAACTAGTATGTTTGGGATTTGTGATATCTATAGAAGGATTGAAGATGGACCCTAAGAGGGTTAGAGCAATAGTTGAATGGCCTACACCTGTGAACGTTGGAGAGGTAAGATCATTTCATGGACTAGCAAGCTTTTACCAGAATTTCATCAAAAAATTTAGTAGTATTTGCACACCTATGACAAAGACAATGAGGGGTGACCAAAAGGAATTCAAGTGGACATTAGGAGCACATAAGAGTTTTGAGTTGTTGAAGCAAAAGGTGATAGAACAACCTATGTTGGCACTATCAAAATTTGATAAGGTATTCCAAGTAGATTGTGATGCTAGTGGAAGTGTAATAGGAGCTATGTTAAGTCAGGAAGGGAGACCAGTAGCCTACTTCAGTGAAAAATTGAATGATGTTAGGAGAAGATATTCAGTTTATGATTAGGAATACTATACAATAATACAAGCCTTAAAGAAGTGGAGACATTACTTGTTACCTAAGGAATTTGTGTTGTATACGGATCATCAAGCTTTACAATATTTGAATATTCAAGGAAATTTGAACCAGAGACATATGAGATGGGTAGAGTTCTTGCAGAGTTACACATTTTTGTTGAAGCGCCGGAGTGGAAAGTCAAACAAGGTTGCAGATGCATTGAGCAAGAGAAGAAGTTTGTTGACAGAGATGAGAATTGAAGTATTAGGTTTTGAAGAATTGAAGCATATGTATGAGGATGGCATTGATTTTGTTGAGGCATGGAAGGCTTGCAAGGAACCTATAGAGATAGATAGAAGCAAATGGTTGGATTATTTCATTCAGGAATATATGTTATTCAGGAAAAATTAGTTATGTAAACCTAGGAGTTCAATGAGAGAGAATTTTATCAAGGAAAAGCATTGCGAAGGATTAGTAGGAGATTTTGGAATTGATAAGATCGTAGCATTGGTGAGTGAGAACTATTTTTGGCCGTAGTTGTATAAGGATGTCAAGAAATATGTTCAAAGTTGCAGGATTTGTCAAGTTGCAAAAGGAAACGGTTAGAACATTGGAATGTATTCACCATTGATAGTACCAGAGAGACCATGGGAAGACATTAGCATGGATTTTGTGTTGGGATTACCTAAGACACTGAGAGGATTTGACTCTGTATTTGTGGTTATGGATATATTTTCTAGATGGCGCATTTCATACCTTGTAATAAAAATAGTGACGCAGTACATGTTGCCGACCTATTTTTCAAGGAGATTGTGAGATTACATGGACTACCAAAGAGTATAGTATCAGACAGAGATGCTAGATTCATTAGATATTTCTGGAAAACATTATGGAAGAAGATGAAGACAGATTTGAAGTATAGTTCAACATTTCACCCACAGACAGATTGACAAACAAAAGTGGTAAATAGGAGTTTGGGGAACTTGTTGAGGTGTTTGACTGAAGGTAAAGTAGGAAATTGGGACTTAATACTACTGCAAGCAGAATTTTCATACAACAATTCAGTAAATCGAAGCACGGGGAAGACACCATTTGAAATTGTGATAGGGAAACAACCTAGAGGAGTAGCAGGATTACAGGATATCATTATGGAGAGTAAAAGGAGTATGGAGGTAGAATAATTTTCAAGATTCATGGAAACAATGCATACTCAAGTTAAGGAGCACCTGGAGAAGATGAACAATAACTACAGGGAGAAAGTATATGAGAAGAGAAGGAATAAGGAGTTTGTAGTAGGAGAGGAAGTAATGGTATATCTGAGAAAAGAGAGATTTCCAGTTGGGACATATAATAAGTTGAAGATGAAGAAGTTTGGACCTTGTAAGATCATTAGGAAGTTTGATTCTAGAAATGCATATGAGGTGGAACTACCAGAGGAATTTGGCATAACACCTATATTCAATATTGCAGACCATACCAGTATCATGAAGGAGAGTCACTGGGACATCAGATAGCACATCAGAGGAAGGCAATACAAGGAATATCTATTCAGGTGGAAGGGAAGACCGAAGGAAGATTCATCATGGATTTCTCAGGTTAAGGTGGATCGCATTGGTTTTCTTCTAGACCCAGGAAAGTGACAGGCTCACTTTTCTTCAACCTCGACTGTCTGATGTAGGATCATCCCAGGTTTCAAGCAATCTTGCATCAACCAAAAATATTTGCATTCATATTTGTCTTGCATTTCAGTAGTCAACTTTCAGGACCCAGTCTTATTATTTCATACTGCATTATACTGCATTATAGCATCAGAGCTCACAAAGTAGGATATATGATCTTTAGTGCAACATCTACATCATATCCATAATTCAAGTGTTTTGGAGATCCCTGTATGAAAATATCGCTAACATAATATTAGTTGTAATTGGACAGAGAGCATTCACCGACCAATCTTGGATTTTCAAGTGTGTGGACCTTTAGTAACCACATGTTCTAATTTAACCTCTTTATCTACAACCTTTTATCTCAAAAAATTATGTTTGATTAAAATATGCTTTGTCCTTGAATGCATCATTGGATTCTTTGAAATATTAATTACACTTGTATTATCACATAAAATAGGAATAGGTTCATTATAATTAATCTTTATATCCTTCAATGTTTGTTTCATCCAAAGTAATTGAGTACAACATGATGCTACAACAATATATTTTAATTATGTTATTGACAAGGATATTGAATATTGTTTCTTGCTTAGCTATGACACAAGTTTATCTTCAAAAAATAATGCTCCACCACTAGTACTCTTTTTATCAACACTTCCACCCCAAATAGTATTTGTGTATGTTATAAGAGTAAAATCATCACCTTTGGGATACCACATACCATAGGCAATAGTATTTTTCAACTATCTGAAATTTCTCTTTACTACCTTTATATGTATTTTTAGGTGTTGCTTGAAATATTGCTACTATAGATTCTAAACTAATGTATGATAAAATTGGTAGAACCTACACCATTCAAAGGCTTATTTGATCAAATAGTCCACTCAAGATTGCAAAGACTACATTAAATGTCAACCCAAGGCTTGTAAACTTGTGATGGTGCAACATTGTATATGCCTTCAGAGACTCAAAACTACCTAAGCTATTCTATTCATGTTATTATATTTGTTGAAAATCATAAAATTGCATAACAATGAAAGAAACAAATCAGAACTAATGGCTATGGGTACCTACAGCTTAAACTATAACTGAACTGTTGTAAATAAAATATCACTGTATCAACTCAAAACTAATCAAAACTAACAACTCAACTAATTTAACCTATGGAGTACTATTGGTTAACCATTACATGTATGTTCATGAACATTCATTACCGATAAGCAAAGTATGATATTCTAGTTTAACTTGCATTTAGTTCATGAAGTAATGACAAACATAAAACAACTATTTAAACAAAGATAACAACTAGAAAATGAAGTGAAGAATAGTTACCTTGAGTGGCCTGCTCAAGTGGTTGCTCTCACTTAACTGAAACAAAATCTAACTAACAAATTCTATGCATCCAATGAAACTGACTTCATTCATTGCATATCATGAAAGATTACATAAGATCTTCTTCATAGATTGTATTCAATCATTTGGAATATCCATCATGTCTTGAAACTAAAAATAATTGATAATGAAAGACTAAAAAAATAACTAATTGTAATCATTAACTTCCACTCTCAAATATTAGAGCATATAGTCAAGATTGAATTGTTCAAACCATAACTGAAAAGAAAGAAGAATCCTAATAGGACTAAAACTCTATAAAACAGAATTGCATGTAAAACACACAAACATTTGTCAAAATCCTATCAACAAAGGAGTCCTTCTTTTCCAGTTCTTATTAACTTGTTATAATGATGCATGTGCAATCTCCATCAAGTGTCTTTAGTCAGTAATAATCACATATATCTTAATCTGGAACTCCCCTGTTTTGCTATCCCAGTCTTCCTTTTGGTGCAGTTTCATCTTTCAACTGATACGCACTTCAATTCTTCCTTGGCTACAAAAAAGTTAGTTTACAAAGCATGAATACAAGACTAACTACCATAATTAAAACATAGAATCCCATCCACTTTTCATACATATCTACATATAAACCATGCAATACTATTATTTCATAACCATATCATGCATATTTCCATCATTATATTTTAAGTCCAAGTTTGCATAATAAGTATGAAATGCTAGTGTAATATAGGAGTATTTTATGGAAGGTATATCTAAAAGTGTCTAAAAGTAAGCATGAAAGTAACAGAAAATAAGCTAATAACTAGACCCATCATTTTCCCCCCAACTAGAAGTTTGCTTGTCCCCAAGAAAAACTCTAAGGGTATTGATTATACTACAAGGTAATCTGCCTCAAGTCCATAACAACATCAACTCCTTGGATCTATTTCAAGTAAAAACCTCTATAATCTACAAGTTCACTCATTCTGATATTCCCAACTCTTTCATATTCTTCACCTTTCTCCCCAATCAATTATGGAATTGGATAGAGTAAGATAGGCGGGTGAAAGGTGAGTGATACCCAGTAAATCCCTCTGTTAACACCAGTTCCTATGTACCTATGTACCCTTTGGAGCATGGTAGTGAAATTATACATTGAATGAGGTTCCTTTTTCTATAATTTTGGAGTTAGGTTGTTCCATCTTCTTTGCATATAGCTATAGCACTGTCCTAGACCTATAGCTGATTTTTGAATTCTTTCATAATCTTCCTTCCTAAGTTTCATGATTTTCTTGCCCACACCCTTATGATCAATGAGTTTTATCCATTCATCAATGATTGCATCAAGGTTTTTAGCTTCTTTCCTTATGGGGAGAGCAATTTATTTCTCTCTCTCTCTCTTCATACTCTTTCATTATTTCACCCCTGAGTTGTTCATTTCTATAAAAGGATGCAAGTGCTCTTACTTGGATATCCCCTACAAAAATCAGAGATTCCACTCTGTCTCATCTAGTACCACATAATTGTGTAAATAATATTCACACAACTAATCTTGCTCCTCAAGTGTAGAATCAACAAAAATTATTAAGAAACTTAAAGATTCTACTCATACCAACTGATTGTTTACTAATTAACATGTTAAACTAAAAACATAGAAATATTTCCTATAGAAACAATGTGCATGCCCTTGTCGATGGTCTACATCTAATGATTTGTGCAGATTTTCCCGCTACTTCCTCCAACTTGACTATTGATCTGCTTAACTCCATATCTTTCTTTTCCAGTTCCTTTGCATGCTCTTCAATCAAAATTTATTTTTCCTTTTCTTGTGAAAACTCTTTAGTCATGTTATCCATAGTTGATAACCAAGAGACAAGGTGGTATGGTAAGTTGGAGTCCTAATGGAAGGAGGTTTTTGATCTGGTACAACTAGTTCTCCATCCCCAGTCTTATTCATGGCCAACTATGCTAGTAAATCAAGCTTAGTGTTGTGGCCATACATTTGCAACCTCTCTTCAATTTCCTATATTTTTGTTTCCCTCTCCTTATCCTTTTGTTCATAGCTTTGTACTAACTCTTCCAAGTGTTTAATCTTGTCCAAGGATTCTTGGAGCTCCTTCCTAACATCCCTTTCCTCTATGTACATCTCCTTTGTATCCAAAAACTGCTCATTACCTTCCCCTTCATAGTCTCCATGAATGGGATTGTCCAAGGTTTCCTTTTGTATTTTCCTACTAGTAAACACATCTTCTAATTCTGAATCATAAGTTGTTAGCACATATATCTTCCCTTTCACTGGTACATTTACATTACTAGGGATATCTCCCTTTTCTTCAAAGTCTATTTCTACTAATGTGACATTTTCCTACTCCTATTCTTTTCTCTTTTCTTCTTCTTCTGGTGTTTCTATATTTTCCCTCATGTCACCTTGTCTCTTTAGTCTACTTGAGCATCTAGGTGTAATCATATCTTTCTCAACCTTATTTTTTCCCTTTTGAACACCCTTCTTTGGAACATCCTATTTCTTCTTTTGAGTATTCCTCTTCTTTTCTTTTTTTTAGAAGGTGTGGAGGATATGGATGTACTGCCTCTCCTACTCTTGGGTCCTTATGATTTTGAAGAAGATGGAATTTCCTCAATTATAGGTGACCTAGACACTAGCCCATCAAGTTCCTCATGCTCACCTTGGCTATGGGTAGGTGAATCCATAGGGGAGACATGAGGGCTTTCTCTTACAGGTTTATCTTAGGGTTCTACATTCTTAGGTACCATAGGTGCATCCAACAAATTGTTAATATCTGTACACTGCTTAAAATCTTCCCAATTTACTTGTGGGTACTAAATCCTCAAACTCCTTTTTATCAGTAAAGAAATTAAACAGTGGTGTGATAGAGAAGTGTCACTTTGTTTTCTTTGTTATTTTGATGCCATCCTTTTCAAAAAATTATAAAGAAAGCTTGGCATATTCACTATCTTATTATGTTGAAGGTTACTGAGTAATTTAAAATGTATTGTATTAAAGAGGTTTTTCCTACCATAAAAAATGATATATTGAACAATGTAGGAAGCACAATTATCCCATAAATAGGGAAGAGAGAGTCTCTTTATACCTTTCAAAGATGATTCTAACTCCTCTTCTCATTCATAGAACTCCTCCCTGGCTGCAACTACGTATGCATGTGCTGGAAACTCTGCCCTACTTCTAGGTAACCTAGTGACTTGTGCAATGGAAATATTGGATGCATCCACTGATAGTGCCTTCACCATTGCTTCATCATAATCAAGTGTAGTTGCAAACCTTCTTGTCATATAATCACTGAATTCTATTAATTTTAGGAAATAATCAAGCCATCCAACCCTAGTAAAAATGGGTAGAACCATTGCATCCTCCAGAATTTGCTTATGAGCCACTGACTCCTGCATGATAATATCGCCTCCCATTATGACTTCCTTTCTCTGCTCAATATATCCAATTTAGTCTTGAAAATTTATCTTAATTTACTCTACCACCCTCAAGACCCTTCCTCTTTTTGCCACCTCTTTATGTACTTCTACTACCATACCACAACTGCAACTTCTCTTCTTAGCACCAACTCAATTGGAGCTCACAAACAAGTTCTAGGTTCAACTCTAGTTTAGGCTAAGCTCAAGTGCTCAGGGAAAATTGGAAATTGGAAATGGTAGAAAAAATAAAATATAATTTAGGAGGGTTTTGCATGTCGTGCATATCTATTGAATTTGATTTAGGTGGCTGATTTAAAAAAAAATTGAGTTGAGTTGTACCCTCCCCCAACTTAATGGTTGAAGTGACTACACTTCAACTTGCGATTGGGAAGTGGTATGATTAATAAGTAAGGAAATTAATGATAAGAATTTTCGCATGCATGAATTAATATGAAAGATACAATGAAAGATTATTAAAATTTATGCTAATTATGATAGCTTACCATACCAACTTGAAAAGATAACTGATTTTCATGCATGTAAACTAAAAAAATTTGTATCTGGATTTTGTACTGATCATGCCACTTCATCCTTTGTTGTTGTACTACCTTAGTGTGATGGATTGCCTCCATTCTGATCTCATCCAAACCATTCAAGTTATGCAACTTTTCTTTTTGAGCTTCTGTTAGATCCATTTCCAATTCCACTGTTGTCCTTAATGTTTTATATTCAAACTCAATTGGAAGGACTGTTGTTTTACCATACAGTAGCTCATAGGGTGTAAAGTCAGTTGTTGTTTTCTAGGTTGTTCTATATGCCCATACTGCTTCTGGTAACCTTGCAACCCAATCTTTCCTATGTAGTTGCATTGTTTTGGTGAGAATACTTTTAATTTCTATATTAGTAACTTACACCTGACAATTAGCCTGAGGGTGGTAAGGTGTTGACTTCTTATGTCTAATTTGGAATTCTTCAACCAATTTGGTGATGAGGTCAGAAGTAAATTGTAGACCTTGATCAGTGACTATTTCTCTAGGCACTCCATACCTAGTAAATATATCCTCATATAAAAATTTAGCCACATTGCCATCTCTGGTAAACTGTAAAGCCTTTACTTCTACCCACTTAGTCAAGTAATCAATGCAACAAGAATGTATTCCTTGTTGTTAGAAGTAGGTGAGATTGGTCCAATAAATTCTAGAGCCCATTTGTCAAAAGGAGCTAGTGTTAATTGAGGCTATAATGGAATTTCATCACTCTTTGTTGGTCTTCCCATCCTTTGGAATCTATCACAACTCCTTGTGTATTTAGCATAATCTTCATGCAAAGTGGGCCAATAATAGCCAGTTGTGAGGATCTTAAATGCTATTATTTTTGTTACAAAATGACCTCCACATGGCTCATCATGGCAAGCCTTCATGATATCAAATATTTTGTTTTCCCTTATGCACCTTCTCACAATGTTGTCAGGGCCAATGTAAAACAGATAACCTGATACCCAAGAGTATGAAAAACACTTATGTACCAGCTATCTATTTTCCCTTGGAGAAAAGTGTGGTGGAATTTTCCCTATTACCAAATAATTGGCAATATCAGCATACCATGGAATGTGTACATTTAGAGAAAATAAGTGTTCATCTAGGAATGAATCATCCACCACTCCTTTAGTTGATTATATTGGAAATCTTGACAAAAATTCTTCCACTACATTAGCTTTTCTAGGTTTTTCCACTATAGTAATGCCAAATTCTTGTAGGAGTAGCCATCTTACTAATCTACCTCCAACTATTGGCTTTTTCATCAAGTATCTGATGGTTGTATGGTATGTATGGGGAAAAAATTGAATAACCACTAATGCAATACCTAAATTTATTGATGGAATACACTACTGCAAGCATCTCCTTTTCTGTGACAGTATAGTTCAACTCTACTCCTTGAATATTCTTGCTGATGTAGTAAATTACATACTCTTTGTTACCTTATTTCTAACCCAAAATTGCTCCAATAGAAAAATATGAAGCATATGTATGTACATGAAAGGGTAAAGTCCAATTAGGTACCCTTAAAATAGGTGCTTGATTTAAGGCTTTCTTCAACTCTTCAAAGGAGTGTTGGTGCTTTGATGTCTATTCAAATTCAATGTCCTTACTCAACAAAATAAAAAATGGTGTAGTAATTTTATTGAAATCTTTAATAAACTGCCTGTAGTAGCTTGTATGACCAAGCAAACTTCTGATATCCCTTTGCTTTTTTGGAATAGGTAATGTAGATATAATTTATATTTTTTGTGGATCAACTTGAATCCCTATATTGGATATAAAGTTCCCTAATACAATGCCTTGTGTCATCATCATAAAGTACTTTTCATTGCTAGTGACAGGTTCTATTCTTTACATTTCTTCAATACCTTTTGCAAATTGTTGAGGGCTTCCTCATAAGTCACACCATATGTAGTGAAATCATCCATATGTATCTCCATAAAGTCATGAGCTTAATCAGAAAATATGTTGAGTACTGCCCTTTGAAAGGTAGTTGGAGCATTGCATAAGCCAAAGGACAAAACAAAGTAGGCATAAGTACCCCACAAACAAGTGAATGTGGTTTTGTCCTGATCTTCTGGAGCAATTTTTATCTGATTGTAACCACTAAAACCATCTAGGAATGAAAAGTACTTCTTCCAAGCTAGAGAATCAAACACTTGATCTATGAAGGGAAATGGAAAGTGGTATTTCTTGGTGGTTGTATTTAGTTCCCTGTAATCTACACAAACTCTCCACTTCCCACCTTTCTTAGGAATAATTACCAATGGTGAGACCCATTTACTATCAGATATATGATAGATAAAGCATGCATCAAGGAATTTTTAAAGTTCAACTTTCACTATTTCTCTCAAGGCAAGGTTCATTCATCTTTGAGGCTGCCTAATGGGTCTATAACCATCATTTATATAAACCCTCTACATACATAGGTCAGGGTCTATGCCTTTAATATCATGGTAATCCCATGCATATGTTGTTGCATGTGCCTACATCATCATGTGTAGGGAATTTTTCTATTCTTTAGTCAAGGCATTATTTATGTTGAGCATTTTTCCTAGCATGACTTCTAGTTCCTTGGATGATTCTTGCACAAATGAAAGGTCAAGGCTTGGAATGATCGCTACACACTGTTGTGGTAGTAAGGAATGAAAGATCTAAGCTATTTCTTCTGAGGAATTGGTAGGTATAATACTTTGCAAGGGGTCTTGTAGGCATGTGATGCAGTCTTGTTGTTGTAGGCTCCTATCACAGTCATTCTAGATTATGTGAGGAATGAGCTCATCTTCATCCAGATCATCCAATAAAGGGCTACATTCTATAGTCATCAATGTTTGCAGAGAATAGTTATCTTCCTCATCTAGAGTGGGCCAAATAGTTTGCTCAAGATTAGCATAAGATTGGGTTGGAGGATAGAGTACCAATTTCTTGGTGATTGTCCCATTGGATATTATCATATTACCAGACTACAACCTATAAATGCATCATTTGTAGCTAACCAGGGTCTTCCTAGGATCAGTGGGTAGCCTGCAAGATTAACCTTTGGTTGTAAAACTATAAAATCAATAGGATATTCCCAAGAATCTAATGCAATGACTATCTTCAATGATTCCTCTAGGCTTGACTATTGACCTATCAGCTAGTTGTAGAAAAATTTGTGTAGGTATAAGGTTGGCTAACTAAAGTAACTACATTTTTTGCTTAGTCATAACATTGATTGCTACCCCTAATTCTATCAAAGTGTTCTTAATAAGGGTCCCATTAATATTGACATCCACTACTGGACTACCAAGGTTCGTATACTTAGGGACAATTATGTTCCCTAACATAGTATCTGCAAGGTTTCCCAAGACATGGACTATCTGAGGATCCTTCCTTCTTCTTCCTGGTTTCTTAAGACAAATCCCTTACAATTTTAGTATAAATAGGGATGTATTTGATAGCTTGGATGAGTGGAATATTGATGCTCACATCTTTTAATTGACCCAAGAGTTCTGTCTCAGCCTGTGTGTGATGCTTTTGAATGGCTAAGCATTCAAGAAAAGGTGGCTTTGTACTTGAGGTAGTTTGGTGTACTTGATTTGACTCAAGTTCCAAAGGTGTTTTGTTTGAAGCTTCAACTACATGTTTTTCATCCTCTATTTTAGTAATTTTGGGGGATGAAGATTCAACAAGTTGTTTTCCTTATTTGAGGTGGACATCAATCAACTCTACCCCAAAAGTGGGGTATTGCATAGCTTCATTATTATAAGCCTATTGGAAAGGCTTGTTGTTAGGGTTAGGTGTAGGTTGGGAAAGTATTTGTGGTGGCTTAGGTGGATGGGATGTAGGATTTGATGGAGGCATAATAGCTTGAAGTTGTTGTGGAGGTGGAAGCATAGGTTGCTAATAGTTCATGTTTTCTTGCTACCATTGCTGACCTTTTTGCCACTAAGGCTGCCATTGATTCTTCTGTGTTGGCCATTGGGGATTATAATTGGAACCCTATTATTTTGTTGTGGCCAAGGAATTAGTTGTTGTTGATTCCAATTTTTTTAGAGTTGTGGCCATTGTTGAGGGTTTTTCCATGGATTTTGGTTTGTTGGTTAGGGCTAAGAATTCCAAGAAGATTTTTTTTTATTTTCAATGGGAAAGGATGAATTAAAGCTAAGAGGGTCTTGTGGCATACCTTTTATTTTTTTCCATGGCCTCCTCTGAGTTATATAAAAGAGTCGTCTGTCCTCTCCTTCAAGTGGTTGGAAATCGGGTTTGTCAACTTTATCTTGTTGGATACTAGCCACCCATTTGCATTTACAGTTTGCTTTCCTTTGCCTACAGCTTGGACAATATTCAGTGAGCATGGCCTCAGCTTCCTCCTAATTCTTCTTGATGTGGAGAGTGTCCAACTGAGTTGATAAGTGGTTGATAATATCCTCCTTCATGTTGGACAATAGGTTGCTTAACTCTATCTTTGAAACCCTTGTAGATGATTTGCCAATAGTGGATTTCCTATCTCCTCTTGGCATTTTAGTGAAGGTCCTAGAATAATTATTGCAGACCTTACAGATGTCTTGAAATGGTTTCTGAGATATATCTCCTTTTCTAATGAGGTTTAGGGAATCCATACAGTCATCATTGACTCCCCTCAAAAATAACAACTTGAGGTACTCTTTAGATAACTTGTTCTATGGGTTTTTTCTTCAAAGAAAATTGCAATCTCTCCACATAATCTTCTAGTGGTTCATCCTCCTTCTGTGACATTCTGAAAATGTCATCTTTTCTCCTGTCAATTCCCCTACAATAGTCTTGGTACTTCTCCAAGAACAATGTCTTCATGGTATCCCAATCAGGAACAACATCCTTGCCTAATCCCATGAACCATCTTAGGGCAACATCTTTTAGAGTTGCAGGGAAGAGTTTGAGCATGTATGCATCAGAAGTATAGTCACAACTTTTGCACAGGACATCAAATTCAAATAGAAATGTATTTGGGTCCTCAGTCATTAACCCATAAAATACTGGTAAGGTTGAAGGATGGATTTTCTTCAACATTGTAGCCCTTTCCTGGTTAGTGATTGTAAACTCAAATGTTGCACGTTCATGATCATCATCCATTGCATCACCCATGGTGTGATATGTTCCCTCTGTAAGTGTAGTAGATGTTGGTGATAGATAATTTTCTTCTTCAGTATTACCCTCACTTTGAGTATTGGGCTCACCAATTTTTGTTATGGCTTCTTGGCATATAGAGGGAAGGAATCTACCCAAAGAATCTCTCTGCCTCCACATACATGAATATGACTTTATAAAGCAATGGTCCTGCATAATGTTAGTGTATATTTTGGTGTTGAAAAGATTAAGTCTAACAATCCTAATGTTGAAAAAAAAAATACAAACTATGAAAGTGTTTAAAAAAACAAGAATATGAAGATAGCACCATCCACAGCAATGGAGCCAAAAATGTAGATTCTAAACTAATGTATTGTAAACTTGGTAGAACCTGCACAATTTTGAGGTTTATTTGACCGAACAGTCCACTCAACATTGCAAAGACTACATTAAATGTCAACCCAAGGTTTATAAACTTGTGATGGTGCAACATTGTATATGCCTTCAAAGACTCAAAACTACCTAAGCTATTCTATTCATGTTATTCTATTTTTTGCAAATCACAAAATTGCATAATAGTGAAAGAAACAAATCAGGCCTAATGAATATGGGTACATACAACTTAAACTGTAACTGGATTGATGTAAATAAAAGATCACTTTATCAACTCAAAACTAATCAAAACTAACAAATCAACTAATTTAACCTCTAAAGTACTACTGGTTAACCATTACATGCATGTTCATGAACATTCAGTACGAATAAGAAAAGTATGAGATTCTAGTTTAATTTGCATTTAGTTCATGAAGTAATGACAAACAAAAAAAAAATTAAACAAAGATAACAACTAGAAAATAAAGTGGAGAATAGTTACCTTGAGTGGCCTACTCAAGTGGCTATTCTCACATAACTTAAACCAAATCTAACTAACAAATTTTATGCATCTAGTGAAATTGACTTCATTCATTTCATATCATGAAATATTACATAAGATCTTCTTCACAAATTGTATTCAGTCATTCTAAATATCCATCATGTCTTGAAACTAAAAATAACTAATAATGAAATACTAAAAACACAACTAACTACAATCATTAACTTCCACTCTCAAATATTAGAGCATATTACAACATATAATTAATGAAGCACGTGCAATCTCCATTTGGTGTCTTTAATTAGTAATCATCACATTCAGCTTAATCTGGAACTCCCCTGTTTTGTTTTCCTAGTCTTCCTTTTGCTGCGGTTTCATCTTTCAATTGTTGCATGCTTCAGTTCTTCCCTGGCTACAAAAAGGTTAATTCACAAAGCATGTATACAAGACTAACTAACATAATTAAAACATAGAATTACATCCACTTTTCATACATATCTACATATAAACCATGCAATACTATTATGTCATAACCATATTTCCATCATTATATTTTAGGTCCAAATCTGCATAATAAGTATGAAAAGGTAGTGTAATATAGGAGTATTTTTTTGGAAGGTATATCTAAAAGTGTCTAAAAGTAAGCATGAAAGTAATAGAAAATAAGCTAATAACTAGACCCATTAGGTACCATGCACATTGCTTGTATAATGTCAAGTCTAGATGCAATCAAATACAACCTTCCAATCATTGACTTGTATAGATATTTGCTTTAGGTGACTCATCATCTCTTCTTAGCATACATCTTATCACCACTAGTGTACTAACATGTTAAAATGTATGAACAGTTAAAATGTTGAAGAAAATGTTAATTTACCAAGCATAGACATCTCATATTCCTTTTGAATCTCTTCTACAAAATTCTTGCACATCTTGTCATTGTTACCACCAAAAATAATGCCATCAACATAGACAACAACAACAAACTAATGCTCACCTTTTGTCTTGGTATAAAGATTGTTGTCTGCAATCCCTCTTTTTAATCCTTGTTGATATAAGTACTTGTCTAATCTATAATACCAAGCCCTAGGGGCTTTTTTGAGTCCATACAATGCTTTTTTCAATTTACAGACATAATCCTCATTTTCAAACAACTGAAATCCTTTAGGTTGCTCAATATACACTTCCTCTTCAAGTTAACCATTGAGAAATGGTGACTTGACATCCATATAATATACTTTTAAATTTTTATAGACTGAATATGCCAAGAACATCCTAATTGCTTCCAATCTAGCCATAGGAACGAAATTTTCTTCAAAATCAATACCTTCTACCTAAGCATATCCTTTGCAGAATAGTCTTGCCCTATTTCTCATTACCTTCTCTTCTTCATTTAGTTTGTTTCTAAATACCCACTTAGTGCCAATCACATTCTTATCCTTAGGTATTGGAACTTGCTCCCAGATCTTATTCTTTTCAATCTAATTTAATTCTTCTTCCTTTACTTTTTTCCATTTCTCATCTTTGTAGACCTCTGCAAAAAATTTAGGCTCAATTTTAGATAATAGACAAAATTTTACCTATTCATTCATTCTTGCTAAAATTCTCCTAGTCATAACTCCATCATTCTTGTTTCCAAGAATTTGATTTTTAGAATGATTTTTCTAAACATACTTAGCTTGAGATTTTACATTTTCTCTTTTAGACTCTTCTTCTATCTCTTCATATTTACTTTCATCTTCTTCTTCTGCAATAGCTAATTTTTTAAAATATTGATTCCTTTTAACAGATGGAAAATGATATAGATATTCATCAGTTCTCACATTTATACTCTCAACAATATTGTCCAGGATCTTATTATAGAATTTATATGCCTTGCTCCTTAATGAGTAGCCAAGAAAGATACCTTCATCTGATCTAGACTCAAACTTTCTAGATTTTCTTCATCCCTTTTGTTGTTGCATCTACTTCAAAATCTAAAATACTTGAGATGCAGGTCTGCCATACCAAAACTGGTGTCTTGCAATTGTTTACTCTCATTAGTCCTCTTTTAAGGATATGTACAATAGTATGAACTGCTTCTCTCTAGTATACATCAGGAAAATTGGCTTCATTTAGCATTTTCCTAGCCATCTCTTGAATTGTTCTATTCTTCCTTTTAGCCACTCCATTTTGTTGAGGAGGTCTTGTAGCTGAATAATATCTTATTTTTCTATGTTCTTCACAAAATTCTTCAAAATCATTAGAATTAAACTTTCCACATCTATCAGACCTTATGCATTTAATATTTGACCCCATTTCATTTTCAACCATAGCCTTAAAAATCTTAAATCTACTAGAAGCTTTAGATTTTTCTCTCAAGAAGGAAACCCAATTCATTCTTGTAAAATCATTAATGAATAACATAAAATACCTTTCTCATTCTAGGTTTTTTGTCTTTATAGGTCCACATAGGTCTATATGAACCAACTCCAATGGCTCTATAATAGAATGCTCCTTTCTCTTGAATCTTATTTTTGTGTGCTTCCCTAGTTGACATTCTTTGCAGAAGGTTCTTGCAAGCTTAGTAATTTTTTGGCATATCTCTCACAACATGCATGCAATTGATCTTCACAAAATTATCAAAGTTGATATACCCCATTTTCTATGTCATAGCCAAATTTCATTTGATTATCCCAAAATACAACTTATTCCTTTGTATTTAGTGAGATTGTATAGATTTCCTTCTAACTTACTTGCTTCTACAACAATCTTTCCATTTTTCTTGATTTCACATCCTTCAGCATGGAAAGTGAGATTATAGCCATTATCACACATCTGACTTACACTCAAAAGATTATTCTTTAGTCCTTCAACATATACAACATCCATTTTCCTAGATCTTCCATCAATGCTTAGAGATACTTTTCCATAAATTATTGTAGTAGTATTATCACCAAATTTAATTGAACCACTATTCCACTTCTTCAAGCTGATGAATTTACTTTTATCTCCAGTCATGTGACTAGAGTGTTGGCATAATGTTTTCATTGATGTCAAAGGACATATTAGTGGGATCCTAAGGCCATTCGTGTTTTATGGATCAAGTGCTTGGAAGAATTGTGGAAATTGATGGAGAGAAGAGCATGTTTTGCAAGTACTACAAAGTTGCTCAAAAGTTGCAAAGTTGTCATAAAATGTTACAATTTCATAGAGATTAATTCCAAAAGCCAGAGAAGAAAAATAAGGCTAGATTTGATATGGGTTTCTCAAGTGAATTCTATTGGTATCATTCACATGATCAAAAGACTTGCAATGTGCTCAAAACTATTTTATTTATGCTCTCTGGTTGAACTAGGGTTTTGTAGATAAACCCTATGTGTTGCAGTCATGGCATTGGTCAGGTTTTATAGTTTTGAGTTGACTATTTGTTGGTGGTAGTGAGTTACTTAAGTGACAACTTAAGCCTTTAATGTCATTGTGGTAATCGGTCCCTTTACCTAGTGCTACTGATTTGCTCAATGGAGTGTGCATTGGGATAACTCTTCACATCGATGTTTGAATTCGGTGAGACTTTGTTGATGGTCAAAACAACACAACAACATTAAACAAAATATTACTATTCTATTTCTCCTGAAAGAGAAAGATAACACATGGAGATCTAACTCCCAAGGTCCTGGTAATTGGTTCTCAATTATGCTGATTTCACTCAGTGGTTGATATAACTGTAATGTTCAAGGGGCCTTTGCTGGTAACAAAGAACAAGAATGCATAGCATCAAGTAGTCTATGTTTGGGGGGTTTTAAATAAAAGAAAAAGATAAACCAGAGCTTTAAATCAAAGAAACGTGAATAAAATTCTTACACATCCAGACATGCATATTAATAATGAGTGTTTATTCCACCTAACCACAACTATAGCAAGATGCAATCCATAGAATAAACTATGCTACTGCATACATCCATAATGCTAATTCAGATACCATCAATAATCACTAAACTTACTTCAAACAAATCACCCACTCATCATCCAAAACACAGATCAAATGAATACAATAACAATTTAATTCACAGATAATCCAATGATATGATCTTGAATCTAGTTCCTTCTATTAACTTTCATCAAATAAGGAACAATTAAGCACAACAAAATCACTGGCGTATGGATTGATCATGTACCATTAACCTTATCAAAATGGATCCAAACTTTGAAAATCATGACATGAAAACATATGAAAACTGTAAAATAATCAAGCCTTTTTACTGAACTTTTTAAAGTATCTTTCTAAAACATTGAAATCCTAGATCTAGTTTCTATCTTCTATCATCAGGTGGCTGATCTTTCTTCAATTAGCGACCTTTACAAAGTAGATTCTAATAATACATATAGGGTGCCACATGCACAAATTTCTCAATTATCAACCGAGATCCACCATTCATGGAGTTGAAACTGAGCGCAGAAGTAGACTCAAGAACCCCTGTTTTCAAGGTTGATCACTCTGTTGTAAAAAAGGAAATCTGATACCCCAAAAAGGAAGTGAAACCCACAGATTGGACTCAGAGTTGAACTTATGTCAAAATCCACAAAAAGAGGAGAAGAGCAGATGGAGTATGACACAAAGAGTCAGTCACTTTTGCACTAAATGCTCAAGGATGTACTCATCATAACTGGAGAATATCTGTTGAAGAGTACTTAAATCCGGCCCATCCAACCAATCACCTTCAAATTCAATTCTTTCAAATTCTGTAGAAACCAACTTTTGCATCTCCTTTAACTTAATTAGCTCCTTTCTAGCAGTTCTTACCTCCTCCCAAATATCCATAAATTGATCCAACAATAAATTCTCCCCATCATCTCCCTTTTGCATAATCTCCTCAAACCTACTCCTCCATCTCTCCCTTAGTTTATCCAATGACATGCCTTCTTTATTGGAGGAATCTAAGTTGATTAAAATGGCTACAACCACCTCTAACTCAATCATCTATTGAGTCTTGAGTCTTTACTCATTTCTCAGACTTCTTCTTGATGTCCATGCATAGCCCTAGACTTGTATCTTATGATGCTCACAGTATTTTCCACAAAATCTTCATTACCAAGCTCAAGAATTGAATATTCTATCAAGGTGGATTTGGGCACTTTGCTGATGTCTTCAAGCCTTTTAACATATTCCTTATATTCATCATCCTGCTTGTCCAAATCCTTAGCCTACTGGTCTAGATCTTCTGCTAATTCAAGAGAAGCTTTATGAATTTTAGAACCCTCAACAAGAACATCATCAACCTCTTGGTTGAGCTTATCCAACCACTTATCCATCATCTCTACTTTGCCTTTCATTTGAATCAAATCATCTGCTTCCCTTTTTTTTAACAAAACTGAGGATTCAGGAAGAGCATCTTGTTGAGAATTCGGACTTTAAACATCTTTCAAGAAACCATAGAGCTGATCCAATTGAGCCTTAAGCTCATCCTTTCTTTGCTTATCATTAATCATCCGGGATTTTGTTGAAGAGGCCACAATGTCAATCAAATTCATCTGCTAGTTTCTCGGAGGCTTTCCCAAATTATTGCCCCCACCTAATAATTCGTGATTTGCATATCATCATGGCTCTTCTCCATTATAGGTACGACACATTCAACAATGATCTCTCCAGCATCAGTGAGCCTAGTAGAGTGAAGAACCCAGGCCTTCTTCTTAGGTTTCACTTTCCCAATTTCTTTCATCATTTCTTCCCAATTCAACGGTTGTGGTTGAACAACTTGTTTTCTCTCTATGTCCAGTTTTAACCAAGTAGGAGCAATAGGAGTAGTGGCTGCCTGGGTTGAAGAAGAAGCAACATTAGTGGAAGACAGAGGTTGCAACAATGTAAGCCTTGGTTGAGAATCAACTTCCTACACATTTTGTTGATCACTTTGCTCCCTTTCCTGTGTTAACTTTTCTTCTTCCTCTTTATCCTTTTGATCTTGCAGCCTCTTAGCCTCTAGCTCCTTCTTTAAACATTCCTCTTCCTCTTTCTTCTTTTCCAACATTTGATCCCGCTGCTTCTTCAGCTCTTCAACATAGTCCCATGCCTCCTTGGACTTCTTCGCATGTTCAACAATCTCAGCAGCCTCCTTTTCCCTTTTCAAACGTTCTTGCTCTTCCTTTTTCCTATAAGCTTCTTCTTGTTCTTTGAGCTTAGCTTCAATAGCTTCTTTTTCTCTTCTTTGCTGAGCCTTTTCCTCCTCAAGGTTATGGATTTTCTGCTGTATTATTAACTTATCCCTTTCTTCTTGAATTTTGAGCTCCTGCTCCTTTTGTTGTGGCTATTGAGCCAATTCATTAGCATTGACCTTATCTTCCAACTCCTTCTGCTTGAATGCCAACTCAGATTGTGCCTTGGCCTCCTCTTCCTGTTGCTTAGTTGATGCCTCAGCTTGTGCCTTAGCATCAACTTCTCTTTTCGCCTCTTCAAAGAGTTTCCATTGATATTCCTCAGTCAATACGTGCTCAGTCCTTGCATCATCTGTCATTTCAAAAGATGTTAATGTTGGATGCTCTTTATAAGATGCAGTCTTTTCCGAATCCGTTTCTATATTATGTATCTCAATTTGATCCTCCATTTGATTTAAAAATTCTGCTTCATTATGGAGAGCTCCCTTTGGTGATTCTTGGCCTAATTCTTGTGCATTAGAGGGCTGAGAAGGTGCCTCCCCTACAACAGATGTAGAAGCACCCACCTCTGCAGTTGTTTCATCTTCCCATACCTCTGGAAGGTCTTGAGGAACCACCTCCTCTTGTGTATTAGAAGGCATAAACTCTAAGGGTTCCTTAGGTGCCATCCTTCTCTTTTCCCTTTTATATCCTTGGGTGGTACCTACACCTTCCTCTTCTTAGATGATGTAGCCTCAGCCTGATTAGTCCTTAAACTCACCCATTGAATACTCCTGTCCAACACTGGTCTTGCAATCTACTTTATGTCGATTGTCTCCTCAACATTCCAATCTATTGGATCAAGATCTTTAGTCCCAATCTTTCCTGCATCATACCTGCGATCCAAGACTATCCCATCATCAGACAATGTTTCTGGAATGTCATCCTTTATTCCAAACTCAACCATAAGTGGGATATATATTCTTTCATAATTCCTCTTCCTAAGGTCATAATCATCTTGCAAGTCCTCCCAAAAATCCTCCAATAGATTAAAGTTCTTCTCAAAGACACTAGGAAGCAAAGCCCTCATCTTGTGTTTGGGATCATAGTATTTTCTGGCACTGTACAAGCTGAACTTCAAATAAACTAATTCATCACAAATAACCTTAGCTGCTTGAATGTGTGGACAACAAAAGGCTCCCAGCTTCATTGGAAATTTATGGCACCTAGTTTTATGTATGTTGCCAAACCAAAAATTAATAGCCAAGGCTTGATAAATAAACTCCATTAGGTTGATCCTATCACCGCAACACCTAGGTAGCAAATGGGGGTGACCATCAAAGCCTGCTAACCTGAAATAGGTGAATGTGGGGTACTGGATAAACCAATGCCCCCATTCATTCACAAAAGCCATTGCCTCCCTGCTAAGCCTATACCCAACATCACCATTAAGTTTGTTGATAATGACATAAAGAAAGGCATCATTTACCCTTCTATAATGTTGCTCTGATGCCTACAAGGTGAGTTGATTATAATATTTCCACACTTTCTTCTGTCCTTGGGCCTCCCCCAATATACCCATTGTTTGAAGTCTAGGAAAAATCTCCACTCGGGCAGCTGCATAAACTACATAGGTCATAAAGAAACTCTTGGTTTCTCTCACCTTTATCAGTTGATTGTGAATGTTGTCCGATACTATCATTGACCAATCAAATTGTTGCCTCCCATCCAAAATAGTTTGAATGAAAGGAAACATCCATTCTTTAAATAGCGAAGCATCCCTTTTACCAAACACCCTAGAGAGGAACATGATTATATCTTCAATTTCTTTACTAAATTCCGCCCTCTTAGGCTGGTCTGGAAGCTTGGTCAGAGACTTCTTCTCTACCCTCATCCAAGTCTTATTCATATGAAATCTATTCCTCTCCTTATTATCACTGTAAAGCTTCAAAGCCTTCGCCTTGTTCAATTGTTTAGGATTCTTGGGATCAGGTATATGAAAGAGGAATTTGATCATTTGAGGCGTGAAGTCAATAATGACATTACCCTTTTAATCCACACACTGCCTAGTAGCAGGGTTATATGCTCTAGCTACTGCAAAAATCAACTCCGAACATTGGATAGACAGGGGGAAGAGTGCCACGTGTGCCAACCCGGATTGAACAATCCTTTCAATCCTTCCTGTGACCTGCTCCTCAGTGAATGTCTCCTCATGCAATTCTTCATAGTTAAAAGGACCCAAATTGGTGTCAGTAATATTAGTCCAGTCAGAGTCAATTTTGCTAGCTGCGAGGACGGCCTCCCTATGCTTACATCTCAAGGTATATGGGAGCTGTTCCACTTTGATCTTCTTTGGCCTAACTCCTTGCCATGAAGTTTCACTTGGCTGGCTCCTTTGAAAAGCCTCATCTGATGCTCCTGACATCTCTTAATACTTGCATTAATTCATTGTATTAGATGAACAAAGCATCTAAATTAGTCAATCATATAATCACTGCTCCATCCTCCTAAGATAACATTTACTTGGTGAAACCATTCCTTTATCGGAGGCAGAACCGTAGAAGTATTAGGCATAAATGATATTTCTTATCATGCGGCGGTGCCGGGGTCGGAACTGGTTATGGAGCAAAACAGGGTCGGAAGCGGGACCGAAACGGGAACAAAACCAAAAACAAATGTTAGCTACCAAGTTCACCTTCCTCTCCGGATCCGGTTTCAGCCAGAGTAAAGATAGTCATCATAATAATGAATGGGAGTGGAATAATTCCAGAAAATGTGGAATAATTCCGGCAAATGTGGAATAATTCACCAGCAAATGAAAATTATTCAAAACAAAGTGATCCATGACACAAAACCCTAGGTCACATGGGCCCCAAAGGGAAACTAGGAATAGCTTTCGGGTTAACCTCCCGCTTAAGCTCAACTTCATACGAGTGGTAAAACCATGAAAAAGGTTATATTTCCAAAACCCTAATTCGCTCGATACATCATTTCCAAAAACTAGGGCACAACGAGAAACCCATACAAACAACCCAAAACTGGCGTAAGAAAACCAAAATAGGGTCCCAAAAATGAAATTCATTACCCAAGCAAGGAAACCCCTTCAAAATTGAAACCCTAGTCAAAGGCAGGAGGAATACATAAAAGCAGACCTATCACAAAAGCAATAGTAGAACAAACAAAACATAAGGGAAGCTTGACCAACAAATAGGAGAAGCGGACCAGCAGAGTATTCCAGAATTAGAAAAAACCAAAACAAAGAAAGAGAAAAACAAAGAAGAAAGGAAGAAGGAGAATTAGAATTAGAGACAATATCCGGGAACTAGAGAGCCATAGAAAAGAGTTCATGAGCGTTGAGAGTTACGAACCATACTCAGAAGCGGAACAAAAGACAGACTTAGGAGCAAAAACAAAGAACTCCTAAGACCCAACCAGACAACCAAAGATGATCAAAACAAAAGAAAAAGGGGACCCATTTTGTTCCAAAATAAAAAAAAATGGGGTGGTTATGCGAGGCATAACATGACCATGCTAAATTGTGATGTGTAATATTCCCTTCAAGGAAGATCAATGGTGCACATCAATGTTTGAAGATAAAATGGCTATTGCTCATGTTCTTTGCATCATGCTTTGAAGTTTACCTCGACATATGCTTTGAGTGATATATGATAGAGACAAATCAATGGTGGAGAACAAACTAAGGAGATTGAATGGTCATCGCATCTTTTATTCACATCATTGTTGTGAAGCAAATGGGACTTATGTAATTTATGATGTGTGATGGTAGTGGATGGTGATGTCAACAAGGATAGGTGTTAAGTATTGATTGCATCACTTGAATTCTATACATCACGTTCAAAACTTCTTATGACTACAAGGCTATCTATGATATGCGATGGATAAAGAGTTAGTGGATGGTGACATTAGCTGAGATAGGTGGCAACACTCAACTGCATTGTATGGTGGGTCCCTTTTTCAAAAGAGTGATGGAGTGATAAGGTGGTCATGTATTCAGTAAGATAGGTGGCAAAGTATTATTGCATTGCACAGATTCTTCATATTGCAATTTACACTCTTTGTCTGGAAATGAAGTTACACCAAGCAAAAAGAATATGATTCCAATCCAATGGAAGATATTATGTGATGGAGATTGAATGGTGATTGCAAGTTGAATTCACATCGAAAAATCATCATTCAATACCCTAAGTGAAAATGTGATGGGTTAAGTATGTGTGATGATTATATACAAAAAGATACAAATCAATGATGCTAGCTAAAAGGAGATCAATCATATGGTTGTATTTTAAAGGTGGCAAGGATGATGGAGATCATTTGGATCATGGAATGAATACAATAGATCAACTGTCCAATTTTAAAGTAGATCAACAATGGCTAGGTGAGGATAATGGCATTGAAACCCTCATTCGAGCTAGTAGCTGACATAGAGCATAAAAATGAATGATTGTAACCACTCCAACTACCAATTTTAATGGTGATTGGATCCTTTGGGTGGTGAAGATCATGTTCCTATCAAACAGAAGATCAAATACAAATAATGTACATTAATGAACATAAACCCTAGAATAGTTACATGTTGAAAATAGCATCAATATAGATTTTGATGATGATTGTGTGTGAATCAATGTACAGGAAGCTTGCTAGAGAAGATAGCATGGGAGAATACCTTAGAAGAATTTTCTAGATTGGAAAAATAAATTTAATATGCAATTAATCTAGATGGTGGTGCATTGCTCAAGGAAGAAAATACTAGATAGTGAAGATTTGATAATGTAGACAAGCAAAAAAATGACTAAGATTTGATGTAGCAACATGAATGAGTGATAAAAAGAGCGAACAAAGAATGCACATGTTGAGATAGGGTAGAATCCAAAAAAATAGAGATCATCATTAAGGGTTTGATTTTAAGGTGCAGAATAGAGAGAGAGGTGCATAGAAAAAAATAGGGTTACAGAGATAGCAACAAAGAGTTGAGCAGTTGCAAATAAAGTTGCAACATTAAATTATGTTTAATAGAACAAATCATTTCATTGTTAATCTGATTGGTGGGTTCCATTAGATAACTGGGTAGGTGCTCAGTGTAGGGATTTGGTGCTTCCTTGGAGTGGGTGCTCCTAAAACTAGGGGATTGGTGTCTCCTTAGGGTTGGTGCCCTTAAACTTTGTAATCAAAAGATTTTCATTTTGAGGTTGGATTAGGACAGTAGATCCTAGCAGTTATTCTCACCATGGTTTTTCCCATCTTTGGTTTTCTACGTACATCTTGTGTTATGTGCAATTGTTTGTGAATGATTATTTATCTACATGTTTAGTTCTAATATGCACTAAAAGAGCTAAAAGGAGTTAATCTAATTTAATTGTTAAAGGGGAAATTTTTAATTGATCTACTGATTCAACCCCCCCCCCCCTTAGTAGATTTTTTTGTTCCAACAAATGGTATCAGATCCCTAGTTCCCTTGGAGAAGATTAGTTAGCTCGGGTAGATCTTGGACAAGTGAACACAATGGCCAGTCAAGAGGGTTCATCTACAAATAAGACATTGTTGTTTGATGGATCATATTATGCTTTCTAGAGCATTAATATGGATATATATTTGGATTCATTAGGGTTTGATGTGTGCATGTCTGTTAAGAATGGATATACACCTCTTGTTATTGATTCGACTGATGCTACAAGAAAGAAATACTATGAGAACAATGCAAAGGAAAAGCATGTTATTCTTTGTGGATTGTCAAGTTTAGTGTTTGTTAATGTGATGCATAGTCAAATTGCACATGATGTCTGGAGTAAATTGAAGAGTATATACAAAGGAGATGATAAGGTAAAGTTGGAAAAGATGCAAACTCTCAAGGCCAAGTTTGAAAGTCTAAAGATGATCGAAGAAGAAAGAATTGTAGATTATCTTCTCAAAGTTGATGAAATAGTGAGCTCAATTAGAGGGTTTGGAGAAGTAAAAGATGTAGTCATTGTTCGGAAGGTTTTAAGGTCCATGCCTTCCATGTATGACATATGTAATAGAGGAAGCAAGAGAAATAGAAAAAATCATCGTTGATGAACTATATGGCATATTCACTGCTTATGAAATAAGGATGGGAAATGTAGTCTTCCAAAAGAGAAGTTGCATTCAATGCTATCAACAAGGAGAAGGTTGAGGTACTCAAGAAAGACAAGGAAGAAGCCTCTACATCTGAACATGAAGAGACTGATGAGGAAGAAGCAAACTTCATCAGAAGATTAAGGAGAGGCTCTAAAAAATATAGAGGTAAGTTACCCTTCAAGTGCTTTGACTGTGGTAAAGTACGACATTTTGATGCCAAATACCCTTACCATAAGAAGGATAACTTTGAACAAGAGGTAGATAGTAAAAAGAAGAAACCCTACTTTCCTAAGAAGAAATTTTTTAGAAGAATAAGAGTTTGTACATCCAAGAGGAAAGTGAATCATCTGAGACTATTGATAGTTCAGATGATGAAAAATATTGTGCTTTGGTAATGGAAGAAAAAGAATTCCTTTTCATGGAAAAAGACTATGAAGAATAGAAATATGGAAAGGTTGGAAAGGATTTTGACAATTGCACTTGCTAGAAGGTTTATATTGCCTTGTCATCAAAATCGATTTTGTGTCTATCCCACAACCATTGCATACTATCTCATTTTTGCGCATGTCTGCCAGGGTAGTTGCAATCAAAACATTTTGACAAACTCTGCTTGCGCACCTACCCTGTAATCATTACATTTCTTACGAATGCCGCTTTGATGCATTTTCACAATCGGTTCACCTGCCATGTCAATGCTTTCATTTACCACAGGCGTGACCTCCTCTACTTTGGCATTTTTGTTTACCAGGGAAAATGTATCGGATCTAAAGCTTTTAAATCTGTTTCACCAATTTTCTTTATGCATGTCCCTCAACTTATGGATCCCGCGCTCTTCTGTCAAACCATTTCATCCCATGAGACCGTGCCTCTTATGTGGTCTGCAAGTTTGCATTCCATGAGATTTCATTTTCTCAAGGAATCTGTGTCAAACAGTTCGTGTGCTCTGTCTATGCTTCGCCATTCAACATGCATGTCTACCGACAACAAAGAGAATACTGGCAGAGCAAGGGTTTCGACCTTTATATCTACCAAAAGCATTTGCTTAAAAGTTTCTATGACCTTTCAACAGATCATTTTGTGTTTTTTCCCCCAGTCGCCATCATAGCATCTCATGAGATGATGTTTCTTTCAGGCATTTTGTCAAACAGTTCACATGCCATGTCAATGTTTCCATATTTTGCATGCGTCTTTACCAGGTAGTTGCAACTACAACATTTCATGAAACTCCTCAAAGATTATGCCTTTTTAATAAGAGTTCAAACTTGATTCCTCCTTTTTGTCCATATCCTGCAATCATACATTCAACGAGATGACAACTCTTTGAGGCATTCTGAAAATAGTTCATTCGCAATGTCCATGCTCTCTCCTTTTATGTTGTGCAGGATCGGGGTGGGAATTGGCACCAAGCGGAAGCGGAGTCATTTCGAGGGCAGAACCGGAATGAGAGCAGCTCAGGAGCGGAAACGGAATCAGAACCTGAGCAGAGGCGGAACGGAAACCATTCTTGGACGGGGCGAAGCCAATTTCGGTGCAAGATCGAAGCAATAACTGCACTTGAAACCTCATTATTTTTTTAGTGCCAAAGTCTCTTTCGGTTCCGAGTCCACTTAAGCTGCGGAATCAGAACTATTTTCAAACGGGGACATTTTATTACCTATTTTTGGTGCCAGGTTTACTTTCGGTTCCAAGCCCGCTAGGAAGAAATTTTATTTTCAACTTTGTATTTTTTATTTTTTATTTTTGTGATTTTAAAATCTCTTTTAAATAAAAAGATTTATTTGAAATTTATTAATTTTTTTTTTTTTTTTAGATTTTAAAAGATTTATTATTATTATTTTATTTTACCCTCTTAAAATTTAAATCTTTTAAATAAAAGATTTATTTATTTATTTTGTATATATATATATTTTAATTTTCTCTTTTTTGATTGTTTTGTATTTCAATCTTTTAAAATTTGAATTTAAAAGATTTTATATTTGTATTTTTCATAGTTTTCTTTTTTTTTTGTATTTTTCAAAGCTTTAAGAGAAGACACAAAAAAAGAAAATTGAAAAAACGAAGAAATGACGAAAGAAAAACATGAACAATGCAAAAACAAAAATAAAGAAATGAAGAAGACGAAAACGAACAAACGACACGACAAGATGACAACAAAAAGACGAGGACCAAGACGAATAAAACAATCAAAACAAATAAACAACGCACCAGCGAAAGACGAGATGAAGCAAAAGCGGGCCGAAGAACAAGATGGGGACGAGACGGGACGAGACAAAGAACGCAAACCCAAATGACACCCGAAGGCGAAGCGGGGATCGAAGTTGGGGCAAAACCAGAACTTGAAACCCCGAAAGGTGTCAGGTGTCGATTCCATCCCTGACTCGATCCCGAAAAAAAACCCAGCGAAATGAAAGAAAACAAAGGGGGTCCCCAACTTTTCCAAGCAAAAATTTGGGGCGTGTATGCAAGGCATAACAAATAGGTTTGAAGGTATATGTGCTTTATTGTTGAGGCAATGATGTATATATAATATATGCATGTATATATTAATGTGTGCATATGTATTGACGTAAATGGAAGCATCCATATGAGTATATTAATATATATACATATGTGTATATGCATATACACATGCATCATTATGTGAAATATGAAAATATGAATATGCTAATTCAAATATCGAATATTGTATTTGATGAGCTTATATGTTTAATAAATTCATATATACATATTATATTGTATATATACATATATAATATATATAATGTATTAATGTTTTGATAGCACTAAAATGTTTATTGAAGCGCATAGTAAATACTTAGCACAACATATGATATGGAAGATATAAAGCGCAACATATACATGAAATGTATTGCACATAAATAAAAGGAATAGCGTAGTATTTAGAGGTTGTGCATAAGCAAATGACATTGCATAAAGTATTTAAATGTTGAGTAAACCAAGGTAGCGCTATAGTAAAGCGCGTAGAATTAAAAGCAAACCAATGTGTGAGATTAATCTGCCAAGACTAAGTCAAAATATGAAGGCAAAGTGAATATCAAATGTATAAGAACTTTGAATTGGTCTTTTCCAAACATCAACCAAATGAATAGGGTGTGTGATGTTTTATGTGGGGCCAAGATATGAATAGTGCGGACTTGTTAGAAGTCTATTCTACAATACATATTCCAGTGTATGAGGCAAATTAGAATGAGAGAAATAATCAAATGAGAAGTTGGCCAAAATGAGTCAACCAGTGAAAACAATTGCCTTGCATTTTTTAGTGTTATTCTTGTCCATTGGAAAGAGTGACTCATTCTTTGTGGTGTAATCTAGTTGTGCATGTGTTTACTATTCAATGTTTTTAGCTACCACCTTTTCTTCTTCTTGCTAAGTTGAACCTTTTGATTGAGAGGTGGCATGATTGAGAGCTATTTTCTAGCCTACAGTTTCTCACATTTGTGTATAAATAGAGGTGCTTTCTCCCTCAAATGGGATGCATTATGCACTCTTGTTGCTTAATTTTTGAGTTATTATTTTTCTTTTCTAAGTTTGAGAGTTTGTGAGAGGTTTTTGAGAGAATTTTTTTGGAGAGAGAAAGTTGGGAATTGCATGTTGATTTTGGAGAAGGCTAAGCTAGGAATCTAGTTTGATCTTTGGGAGCATTGCATATACAGGCATGCTGATTTCTACTCTTTTATGCTTTTTATGTTTTGGAAAAGATTCTATGTTCTTTGTTTTCCTTGTTTGGAAAATATGTTTAATTGTTTATTATGGAAAGGTTATTCTCTTCTTTATGTGAAAGTGAAAGATTCTTAATGTACCTATTCTAGGGATCTCTATTATTTGAGTGTATGTATATACTTCATATTAAGGAATGGGTGTTTATATTAGTAATAAATACTATATTAATATAGAGCTTATATAGTTGATGTTTAACTTAGTTGAGTCATAGAATTACTTTGATTTACTTAGTATAAGTGTCATAGTGTACTTAAGAGCTTATAGGTTATTCCTGGGGTTAAGGTTACTCCATGGTGTAAGGGGATAGCCTTTGTATAGGTTAAGAATGGTCAATACAAAATGAGCTAGGATGGTGGGTGAAGTATATGGCATCCACTCTAAATCCTTAGTGATGAATATTTTGGCCAAAGTAGTGTAAGTTGCCACTATTTACACTGTCAATTCACTATGATCTTGGTTTACATACTAGGCAGGGAATGTCATATGTGTAGGTTGTAGCCACAGTGTGACAAATATAGATATTTAAGACACAACACCAAGCTCAGGAAAGTTCATTATTATTATGAGGTTATCAAATCAATTTCTTCATCGAAGGGAGGGCCATCTTACTAGTTAGGTAGATGTATGCGGGACAGCAGTGAGTCAGTGCTTGGCGGAAAAGCATTGGAGTGAAGCTTCTCCTCATCAGTAGGTGACCAAGATTTGAGACACTTAGACTATACATATATCTATTGCTAGTAAGCTCATAGGAGCCATGTATGTATTTTTGTATCCATTTCTATGAAAATTTTGTAAAGAGAAATGTTATCATGAAATTATATAGTAGGAAATCAATGCAATAAAAAGTTGTAATACTTTGATATAATACAGTGGAAAGTTGAAATACTTTGTTATAATGCAATTGGAAAGTTTGGAATGATGATGTTTATTTTAAATGTGCATGTTATCTTTATATTTGAAAAGAAAAATGTTATTGCTTAAATGTTGGCAACATAGTTTATTTACTTGAGGTAAAAACATAGAAAAAAATTTGTGTAGAACAATGGGCATGTTACACATGGTATCAGAGCTACCAGGTTCAACTTTGGAACCTATGTGCTCGCTATGTTTTCCCCTCCAACATTATATGAGTCTAATGTTTGGAAATTCTTGTGCTAGGATGGTGCGTCTCAAGATGACTGCTAGGAATTCAGTGATAGGAAATGAGTGCTACCTATAAGCCAAGAAGAAAAGAGAAGCCCTTGTTCATACCATTGAGGGAACCAATCATGACAACTCCATTTGGTTGAGTGATACTAAGACTGTTAGTCATTCCCTCTCACGAATCAGTGAAGAGAAAAAAGGATGAAAGATGATGCCAACTTTAACTACTTACCATCTGTTTCTTTGGCCAAGTCAGACTCTTTATCACTTTCTAGGGATATACCCTCAAAATGTAGTGTTAGTCCAACATTGATATTTAGGGACCCTTGAGTTATACCTATGTATGAAATCATTGTTATAGCCTCAAGTGGAAAATCAAAGGGATATGTTCCTCGAAACTATGTATCAGATGATAAATATGAGGGTTACTACCCTTTTGAGGATAGATTTGAGAAAAAATCAAAGGGTTACACCCCACGTAGTTATGTATCTAAGAGTGAATCTGATGGATACTCTCCTCTTGACTATTTAAATATTCATTCAATGTAAATAGAAGGATATTTAAATCCTTATGAATAAATGAAAAGTTATATTTTATCAAAACTTGTGAATGAGATCCTCAATGAAAATTCATATGTATGAATATTTTCTCTTTTGGAATGTTTTCAATGCATAAAGTAAACCATGATAGGATCTAATTAAAGATGAACCTCTAGGTATAACTTTTACTTGAGACAATGGTTAGGACAATAACTAATCCTGTAGGAAGTCAAGAAGTTGGAAAAGGTCCGGATAGTGTCGAAATAAAGTTGGACCACATTTTGGCAATCATGGATGAAACCAAAGCAAGGATAGGAAACCTTGAACAAGAAGTAAGGGGAAAAGAAAGAGAGGAACAAGAAGTCCCACACAATGAAGAAGAAGAAGAATTTTTCAACAATGAGGAAGAAGGGGAGGATTCTCAAAATCATACTAAAACTAGTGATCAAGAAAGTGATATGTCTCAATCTTATTCTGAGGGAACCAAAAGGAAGCATTTGACAACTGAGTTATCTAGGGACATGAGAAAAAATACCCCTCCAAAATTTGAAGGAAGCACCAACGAGGAAGAATTTGAGGCTTGGTTAATTCAAATGGAGAAGTACTTTGAAATAAGGAACTATTCTGAGGTCACTAAAGCTATGTGGGGAGCCTTCCAGTTAGTAGGAGAAGCCTCTAACTGGTGGATGAATAAGAAGATGGAACTTGATATCAATTCCTTAAAGTTGACCTGGAATGAGTTTTTTGAGATTTTTTGAAAGAGGTGGCTACCTTAAATCTTCTTCAATCAAAATCTCCTTGATTTCTAGAATCTAAAACAAACAAATTCTTCAATGAATGAATACTAAGAGAAGTTCACTCGTCTCTTGAGGTATGTACCAATGTACCAAAAATATGAGTGATTTTGTATCAGGAAGTTTATTATGGGTCTAAATGGCCAAATAGGTGGTGAGGTGGATGTACATGGTTTTGCCACTATGGACCTAGTATATGAGAAGGCAATCAAGCAAGAGCAAAAACTCAAAGCCATTTTTAACTACCGAGAGAGGAACCAAAAAAAAATTGGTGGGACTCAATATAATCAAGCTCCAAAGAAGTTCAATGAGGGGTAGGAATTTCAAATGCAAGGGGACAAGGGACCTCACAATAATTGGAATGAGCCAAGGAAGGATCATCGAGGAAACAACTTCAACAACGACAATAGTGGTAACTTTAACAAAGTTGGAGGAAATGGTGGTAATTCTGAAAGGCCAATGAAAAAAGGGGACCAATGAGGGGATGCTTTACATGTGGTGGGGATCATTTTGCTAATCAATGTCCCAATAGACCATCTAGATCACGACCACATGGTAACTCACTTCCTCCTTAGTGGGCTACATTTCAGCAAAGGATCCATGCAACATTGGACAATTGGCAAGCAAAATACCAGATTACTCTAGTGGAAACTCCAAGTACTTTGCTTGGTATACCTATTTCCATTGATACTAGAGCCACAAAAAAAAAATTCTCACCTAGATTAGCTAATCAAATTTATATGAAGGTTGGTTTTATGGAAAATTCTTGGGTTGTAGAATATGCAAACCAGACAAGAGAAATGGTGGATCAATGTTTATTTGAGGCAAGGGTTGAACTTCCAAGTTTCTCAACAGAAGTAAACTTGTACATAGCCCCCTTAGGTTCTTATGATGTCATATTAGGAATGAATTGGCTATGGAAGCATAGAGCTAAAGTGGATTTCCTTGCTAAAACCATAGAATTCTTAGATGATCTAGGTAACCAAGTATCTTTCCAAGGTACACCTACAGAAGTGAAACTATGATAGATTTTAGTTGTGCAAATATATAAGGGGAAAAAGAAAGGTTTTCAACTCTTCACAGTCAAAATGGAGAAACTTGAGGAATGTAAAGAGTTAATTTCTCAAGATGATGTTGTATATTATGGACCACAAGATTCACAAGAAGTTGAAGAAGAAGTGATGGAATTTGGAGAAACGGATATGGAGAAATATCTTGTCCTTTAGAAATTTGTAGATGTCTTTCCAAAAGAACTACCTACATTGCCTCCCAAGAGAGTATTCAATTTTTCCATCGATCTAAGACCAGGGTCAGAACTTGTATCCAAAGCATCCTATAGGATGACCACAACATAATTAATGGAACTTAAGTTACAATTGGATGAATTTTTATCCAAGGGATTGATAAGAGCCAGTGTTTCACCCTAGGGAGTGCTAGTGATCTTCACGAACAAGGATGGTACACTGCACTTATGTATAGATTATCAGATGCTTAGCAAAGCTATGATAAAGAACAACTACCTTTTGCCACGTATCGATGATATTTTTGATTAGATGCAAGGACCAGTAGTGTTTTCAAAGATTGATCTACAATCAGGTTATCATCAATTGAGGATCAAAGAGATAGTTTCAAAATTGCTTTCAGGACTAGATACGTTCATTACAAGCTCACGATCCTATCCTTTGGACTTACAAATGCACTTGCAACATTCATGAACCTAATGAACAATGCGTTTAGGGACTACTTGGATAAGTTTGTATTATTTTTCCTAGATGATATCTTAATATATTCCAAGAATGAAGAGAATCATTGTAAACATTTAGAGATAGTTCTCCAGCGATTAAGATAGCATAAGCTATATGGAAAACTCTCTAAGTGTACCTTCTTTCAAAAGGAAGTGCACTACCTAGGTCATGTAATTACCTCATGGGATTGTAGTTGATCCAACTAAAATAAAGGTGGTGCTTGAGTGGCCAATACCTAAGAATGTACCAGAGGTCAAAAGTTTTATGGGTTTGGCTAGTTACTATTGAAAGTTTGTTGCAAAGTTTTCTAGGATAGCTTTCCCTATTACTTCATTGTAGAGGAAAGGGAAGAAGTTTGAGTGGTTGGAAAAATGTCAAGAATCATTTGACTTACTCACAAAGAAGTTGACTACTACATCGATATTGAAGGTACCTGATCCAAAGGGAATTTTTACTGTCATCACGGATGCATTAGGTGAAGGGTTAGTAGGATTTTTGATGTAGGAAGGGCAAGTCATAGCTTATGAATATAGGAATATGAATCCCTATGAACAAAATTATGCATCGCATGATTTGGAGTTAGTGATAGTTTTCCATGCATTGTAGATTTGGAGACACTATCTAATGGGAAATCCTTTTAAATTGAAGATTGATCATCACGGTCTGAAGTATCTATTTACCCAACCCAATGTGAATGCATGACAAAGGAGCTAGTTGGAGCTGATATCAGACTATGACTTCAACATCAACTATATCAATGGAAAGAGAATTAGGTTGTATATG
>VDFB02074454.1:0-21185 GCA_007258455.2 Sequoia sempervirens
ACCCTCTCTCCCTCGTTCTTTTCTCCCGCGATCTTGTTCCCCCTCCCCCATCTTCTAGGCTCTGAGGTCGCTTGCTTTTGTTTGGTTCCTCTTTTTCTTCCTCTTTGCCCTTTCGCTTCTTCCATCCTTTCCCCTTCCCCCCTCCTTGTACTTCGTATCTTCTCATTCCTCCCCCTCGTCACTCTTTCTTCGAGGATTGTGATCACCTTCACTTACTTGGTCCTCCTCTCCTTGTGGTTTTTATAGCTCTCTTTCTTTTTTAGTGTTCTTTGTTCTTTTGTTTGTCTTTATATATTCCTTAGTAATGTAGCGTCTTTTTCTATTATATTAATTCATTAAATAGATACACATTTTAACTCATTTCAACACATATTTTAACACTTTTCAACACATTGATAGTTCGTCATACATTTAAAGTGATTAATGTTTTAATTTATAGATTAATTCATTTAAATCATCTAGATAGATTAATACATTTAAACCATTTAAATATATTGACCTATTTAAATCAATCTAACTTATCTTCCATCTTCATAACAATTTATAATATATCTAATTTATCTTTATGGACTAATATTCTTAAATTATCTAAATTGATTAATATATTTAAATCATCTAAATAGATTAATATATTTAAAAATTGTTCGAATAGACTAATATTTTTTAAATTATTTAAATAGATCAATATATTTAAATCATTTAAATATATTAATCTATTTAATTGTATCAATCTATTTAATAATTTAAATAGATCATTCTATTTAAATATAATCTTATAACTAAATAGATTAATATTTTTAATTATATTTAAATTATTTGAATAGATTAATATATTTAAATCATTTAAATATATTAATCTATTTAAATAAATATAACTTATTTTCCATCCTTTTAATAACTTATAATAAATATAATTTATCGTTATAGATTAATATTCTTAAATTATCTAAATAGGTTAACATATTTAAATCATCTAAATAGATTCTTATATTTAAAAATTGTTCAAATAGATTAATATATTTATATTATTTAAATAGATTAATATATTTAAATCTTTTAATATATATTAATCTATTTAAATATATCAATCTATTTAATAATTTAAATTGATCAATCTATTTAATAATTTAATAGATCAATCTATTTAAACATAATCATCTAACTAAATATTTTTTAATAGATTTATTTAAATAGGAATATAATAAATCTAATTTATCTTTCATCTTTATAATAATTTATTTCTAAATCATTTAATCTATTTAAATAGATCAATCTATTTAAACATAGTAATATCTTAATAGTCTTTAATAGAATTATTTAAATAGGAATATAATACAAATCTAAGAATGAATGTTAGATAGTTTAAGAATTTAGATCTTGAATATATTCAGAGATTAATATTCCAAATATCTATTAAAATTAATTTTATATCTATTTTACTTTTATATAAAATGACTTATTTAAATTATTAAATAGATTGATATATTTAAATAGATTAATATATTTAAATGATTTAAATATATTGATCCATTTAAATTAAATAGATTAATATTAATTTAAATGGGTGATATATTTAAATCATTTAATATATTGATCAAATACGATGGTATATTGATAGTAAATCATTTAAATATCTTGTGGAAGAGATATACATGATTGTACCAATGTTTGTTGGCCCCATGGCCTCGACAAACTAGAAGAATTTCATGCTCACCTCAATAGCATTGCTCCGTCCATCTCTTTCACCAAGGAGCTTGAATCCGATAACCATTTACCTTTTCTTGACGTATCAATCCTCAAAAAATCTGATGGCTCCCTTGGTCGTCGCGTCTTCCGCAAATCAACCCACACTGATTTATACCTCCACTCCTCTCACCATCATCCTAGCCAAAAATTTGGAATTCTAAAACCTCTTGCCACAAGAGCCTATCGTATCTGCGATGAAGAAAACTTAACCCAAGAGTTAGATCATCTTCGCCTGGTCTTTAGGCTAAATGGTTACACCAATAAACAAATCTCCAGAGCCCTCAACCATTCCAAACGTTGTTTCTTCTCTTCTTTCTCTTCCAATTCCAACTCCTCTTCCCAACCTACCTGTTTCCCCAGTGCCTCCTTGCCCTTTGTGGAAGGCATCTCGCATAAAATCTCAAAAATCCTTCTTAAAAAAGGCCTTCGTTGTGCTTTCAAGCCCCTTTCAACACTTAGAAACTGCATCCCGCCTCTCAAAGACCCAAAAAACATATATCAAAACTCAGGAGTCTACAAAGTTGTTTGCTCTTGTGGCACTCCGTACATTGGTGAAACGGGTCGAGCATTCAACACAAGAATCAGAGAGCATGGTGCTGACATCAATCATGAGCGTGTCTCAAAATCAGCCCTAGCCGAACACTCCTCTTCAACCAAACACCATATATGTTTAGAAAACACCCAAATCTTATTCGTTGAAGATAACTTCCGCAAGAGGAAACTCAAAGAAGCCATTGAAATCATCAATCACCCCAACAACCTCAATCGCGATGAAGGGTGGAGTTTAAGCCTCTCTTGGAAGCCTCTTTTGTCGTTGCTTAAAAACCACCATCCCCCTCGATCCTGAACCCTCTCTCCCTCGTTCTTTTCTCCCGCGATCTTGTTCCCCCTCCCCCATCTTCTAGGCTCTGAGGTCGCTTGCTTTTGTTTGGTTCCTTTTTCTTCCTCTTTGCCCTTTCGCTTCTTCCATCCTTTCCCCTTCCCCCCTCCTTGTACTTCGTATCTTCTCATTCCTCCCCCTCGTCACTCTTTCTTCGAGGATTGTGATCACCTTCACGTACTTGGTCCTCCTCTCCTTGTGGTTATAGCTCTCTTTCTTTTTTAGTGTTCTTTGTTCTTTTGTTTGTCTTTATATATTCCTTAGTAATGTAGCGTCTTTTTCTATTATATTAATTCATTAAATAGATACACATTTTAACTCATTTCAACACATATTTTAACACTTTTCAACACATTGATAGTTCGTCATACATTTAAAGTGATTAATGTTTTAATTTATAGATTAATTCATTTAAATCATCTAGATAGATTAATACATTTAAACCATTTAAATATATTGACCTATTTAAATCAATCTAACTTATCTTCCATCTTCATAACAATTTATAATATATCTAATTTATCTTTATGGACTAATATTCTTAAATTATCTAAATTGATTAATATATTTAAATCATCTAAATAGATTAATATATTTAAAAATTGTTCGAATAGACTAATATTTTTTAAATTATTTAAATAGATCAATATATTTAAATCATTTAAATATATTAATCTATTTAATTGTATCAATCTATTTAATAATTTAAATAGATCATTCTATTTAAATATAATCTTATAACTAAATAGATTAATATTTTTAATTATATTTAAATTATTTGAATAGATTAATATATTTAAATCATTTAAATATATTAATCTATTTAAATAAATATAACTTATTTTCCATCTTTTTAATAATTTATAATAAATATAATTTATCGTTATAGATTAATATTCTTAAATTATCTAAATAGGTTAATATATTTAAATCATCTAAATAGATTCATATATTTAAAAATTGTTCAAATAGATTAATATATTTAAATTATTTAAATAGATTAATATACTTAAATCTTTTAATATATATTAATCTATTTAAATATATCAATCTATTTAATAATTTAAATTGATCAATCTATTTAATAATTTAATAGATCAATCTATTTAAACATAATCATCTAACTAAATATTTTTTAATAGATTTATTTAAATAGGAATATAATAAATCTAATTTATCTTTCATCTTTATAATAATTTATTTCTAAATCATTTAATCTATTTAAATAGATCAATCTATTTAAACATAATCATCTATCTTAATAATTTTAATAGAATTATTTAAATAGGAATATAATAAATCTAAGAATAGATATTAGATAATTTAAGAATTTAAATCTTGAATATATTCAAGATTAATATTCAAATATCTATTAAAATTAATTTTATATCTATTTTACTTTTATATAAAATGACTTATTTAAATTATTAAATAGATTGATATATTTAAATAGATTAATATATTTAAATGATTTAAATATATTGATCCATTTAAATTAAATAGATTAATATTAATTTAAATGAATCAATATATTTAATCATTTAAATATATTGATCGATACGATGGTATATTGATCAGGTAAATCATTTAAAATATCTTGTGGAAGAGATGTCATGGATGACACCAATGTTTGTTGGCCCCGTGGCCTCGACAAACTAGAAGAATTTCATGCTCACCTCAATAGCATTGCTCCGTCCATCTCTTTCACCAAGGAGCTTGAATCCGATAACCATTTACCTTTTCTTGACGTATCAATCCTCAAAAAATCCGATGGCTCCCTTGGTCGTCGCGTCTTCCGCAAATCAACCCACACTGATTTATACCTCCACTCCTCCTCTCACCATCATCCTAGCCAAAAATTTGGAATTCTAAAGACTCTTGCCACAAGAGCCTATCGTATCTGCGATGAAGAAAACTTAACCCAAGAGTTAGATCATCTTCGCCTGGTCTTTAGGCTAAATGGTTACACCAATAAACAAATCTCTAGAGCCCTCAACCATTCCAAACGTTGTTTCTTCTCTTCTTTCTCTCCCAATTCCAACTCCTCTTCCCAACCTACCTGTTTCCCCAGTGCCTCCTTGCCCTTTGTGGAAGGCATCTCGCATAAAATCTCAAAAATCCTTCTTAAAAAAGGCCTTCGTTGTGCTTTCAAGCCCCTTTCAACACTTAGAAACTGCATCCCGCCTCTCAAAGACCCAAAAAACATATATCAAAACTCAGGAGTCTACAAAGTTGTTTGCTCTTGTGGCACTCCGTACATTGGTGAAACGGGTCGAGCATTCAACACAAGAATCAGAGAGCATGGTGCTGACATCAATCATGAGCGTGTCTCAAAATCAGCCCTAGCCCAACACTCCTCTTCAACCAAACACCATATCTGTTTAGAAAACACTCAAATCTTGTTCGTTGAAGATAACTTCCGCAAGAGGAAACTCAAAGAAGCCATTCAAATCATCAATCACCCCAACAACCTCAATCGCGATGAAGGGTGGAGTTTAAGTCTCTCTTGGAAGCCTCTTTTGTCGTTGCTTAAAAACCACCATCCCCCTCGATCTTGACCCTCTCTCCCTCGTTCTTATCTCCCGCGTTCTTGTTCCCCCTCCCCCATCTTCTAATTTTCCCTTCCTCCCATCTTCTAGGCTCTGAGGTTGCTTGCTTTTGTTTGGTTCCTCTTTTTCTTCCTCTTTGCCCTTTCGTTTCTTCCATCCTTTCCCCTTCCCCCATCCCTTGTACTTCGTGTCTTCTCATTCCTCCCCCTCGTCACTCTTTCTTCGAGGATTGTGATCGCCTTCACTTGCTTGGTCCTCCTCTCCTTGTGGTTTTTTTATAGCTCTCTTTCTTTTTTAGTGTTCTTCATTCTTTTGTTTGTCTTTATATAGCTTATTTTCTAATATATTAATTCATTAAATAGATATACATATTTTAACACATTTCAACGCATTGATAGTTCGACATACATTTGAAGTGATTAATGTTTTTAATTTATTGATTAATTCATTTAAATCATCTAGATAGATTAATATATTTAAATCATTTAAATATATTGACCTATTTAAATAAATCTAACTTATCTTCCATCTTCATAACAATTTATAATATATCTAATTTATCTTTATAGACTAAAATTCTTAAATTATCTAAATTCATTAATATATTTAAATCATCTAAATAGATTAATATATTTAAAATTGTTCAAATAGACTAATATATTTAAATTATTTAAATAGATCAATATATTTAAATCATTTAAATATATTAATCTATTTAATTATATCAATCTATTTAATAATTTAAATAGATCATTCTATTTAAATATAATCTTATAACTAAATAGATTAATATTTTTAATTATATTTAAATTATTTGAATAGATTAATATATTTAAATCATTTAAATATATTAATCTATTTAAATAAATATAACTTATTTTCCATCTTTTTAATAATTTATAATAAATATAATTTATCGTTATAGATTAATATTCTTAAATTATCTAAATAGGTTAATATATTTAAATCATCTAAATAGATTCATATATTTAAAAATTGTTCAAATAGATTAATATATTTAAATTATTTAAATAGATTAATATATTTAAATCTTTTAATATATATTAATCTATTTAAATATATCAATCTATTTAATAATTTAAATTGATCAATCTATTTAATAATTTAATTGATCAATCTATTTAATAATTTAATAGATCAATCTATTTAAATATAATCATCTAACTAAATATTTTTAATAGATTTATTTAAATAGGAATATAATAAATCTAATTTATCTTCCATCTTTATAATAATTTATTTCTAAATCATTTAATCTATTTAAATAGAGATCAATCTATTTAAACATAATCATCTATCTAAATAATTTTAATAGAATTATTTAAATAGGAATATAATAAATCTAAGAATAGATATTAGATAATTTAAGAATTTAAATCTTGAATATATTCAAGATTAATATTCAAATATCTATTAAAATTAATTTTATATCTATTTTACTTTTATATAAAATGACTTATTTAAATTATTAAATAGATTGATATATTTAAATAGATTAATATATTTAAATGATTTAAATATATTGATCCATTTAAATTAAATAGATTAATATTAATTATTTTCATTAATTTAAATAAAAATAATTAAATAGATCTTTCAATATTAATCTTGAATATCTATTATTTTATTTTTTATCTTTTATTTTATTTTTATTTTATTTTTATTTTTATTTTTATTTTATTTATTTTTTTATCTATTTTAATTTTTAAATAGAATGATCTATTTAAATTATTAAATAAGAGTGATATATTTAAATAGATTAATATATTTTATGAGTTTTAAATATATTAATAATTTATATAATCTTTAGATATTAATATAATCTTTATATATTATATAAAGATTATATTAATATCTAAAGATTAGATAAATTATTCTAGAGATTATATTTAAATAGATTAATATATATTAAAAGATTTAAATATATTAATAATGTATATAATCTTTATATGAATATATTTTTTATATAATCTTTATATAAATAATTTATATAATCTTTAGATATTAATATAATCTTTATATAATCTTTTGATAATCTTTATATAAATTTTTATATAATCTTTATATAATCTTTAGATATTTATCTAAATATCTATTATCTATTTATATATAATCTTTTGATTAATTTAATTATTCTTAAATTATCTAATATCTATTTTTTATATATTAATCTTAATTATTTAGCTTAAAATAATTAATAGATATTCAAGATTAATATTGAATATATATTAATCTTATCTAGCTTAATTTTTTGAATATATTAATAGATATTAATATTAATTTTAATATTTTTAAGAAGAACATATTAATAGATATTAGATATTTTAAGAATATTAATCTTGAATATATTAATTTTAGCAAGATATTAGCTCACAAACATTAGCTTATCAAATATATTATTATAGACTACAATTTCTATTCTAATTTTTTTTGGTTTGTGACTCTTAATTTTTAATTTATCTTTCTTTCATTTTTCTTCTTTTCACTAATAAAGATATATTTCTTTTCTCTCAATTCCATTTTCTAATTTCTTCCCTGTCTCTCTTGGGCCTTGTGCCTTCTATCCCTCTACCATCTTTCTGCCTCTTTTTATACCTGTTAGGTCTGCAACAAACCTTTTTTCATCTCCTTGAGCTCTCTATCCTGATGATGGATCACGGAGTGTGATCCGAAACGTCGATCCAAAAAAAGCTTACACAATCTAATCCAGAAATTGCTCTCTCATATTCTTATGGATTGTGGAAACCTAATAATATTGATCAAACTTCATGTTTATCTCTTGCACAACCCAAATCGATTTAAGAAATACTTTTGAAACAATAATACCCCCATTTTACTCAATTAATTCTGGAAGACTTGAACAATTATAACTTTCCCATTTTTGCCCAATCATAAAAGAAATAAACCAGTTTTAAGTAAATAGAATTACACATCTATCTTTTGGATATACTAAATCCATATATATATATATCAGTTTGAAAATAGTATATTTACAAATTGACTCAAGAAAATAACCACTTCATTTAATCAATCTTTCTAATTTTCACAATTTCACTATAAATTATATTCTTTTATTTTCTCAACTTAAAAATAAAAATAAAAATAATAATATATATTCAATTAAAACTCATATACTTCCACATCATTTACAAATATATATAAATAATTATATATATATATAAACATATATATATATATATAATACAAATATATATTATTTAAAATTAGAATTTATATCAATTAAAAAAAACGTGTTTAACATAATCGAAATAAAATTTTCGTTTTAAATAAAGTTTATATAAAATAATTTGGGGAAACCCCCGGCGCAGCCCGCGGCCTGTGAAGTGCGGCCCTTACCAGGCTGCGCCCAGCAGCCCTGGTGGCTGCTGTGCGCAGCCATGGGGGATGTGCCTCCGGGTAAGGGAGGGTTTTCGGCCCTCCCAAGCCCCTCTGCAAAAAATTTTAATATAAAAACGTAAAATTTAAAAAAAACAACTGCGGATTTTTAATCCGTTTTTTTTTAAATACGGATTTTTTTTCACGAATTTCGCCGGCGGAATTAATTTCCGTACGGCGAAATTCAATATAATTTTCATAATAAATTTTCATGAATTTCTTCAACAGTATACATATATTTTATTTTTAAATAAAATATCAAAGAATTTACAAATACAGAGGATGAATTTTTGATGACATTTTTCCCACAGATTTTTGAGAAAATTATTTCTGTACAGGGTAATTTTCTTCACCATTTTTTAAATTTTGTTTCAATAGGATTTTTCCAACTTTATTACAATAAACTATTATTCAAAAAAAATAATTTCTCCAATTTCTTTTTCACTAAATTTTAAATAATTTCAGTAGAAATAAAATACAGAGGTTTTCTTCTTTTCCTATCAAAACCTCACAAAATAAATACAGCAAATAACTTTCACAGAGATTTAATTTAAACTCAAATTTCTTTTTCACACATTTTTTTTAAACAATAAAATAAATTCACCAGAGGAATACCTGTTATCCTAAGCTTGAAAATAAATTGGTGAAGAATTTGCCTGTAGCTTCCACAATAGCCTGTAGCTTCCACAATAGCTTCCCCGAGAAACAAAACCCAAATAGCTTAACCAACCACCAAGAATCCAAGATCCTTTGGAAGATCTTTCACAAGCAATCACAACCCAAATAAAACAGAGAGATAACAACTTCTAAGAAGATTTCAATTTTATTTTTTATCATAGCAAGAGAATTTTTTTTGCAATAATCTGATAATTTCCCCGTGAGGAAATTGAATAGCCTCTGTCAATATCTCGAGATCCACAATAACCTCCCGTAACAAATTTTCAACAACCTCATAAAAGCACTGGCACACTTGTCGAGAAGTTGCAAAATATCCTCTCCACAACTTCTCGGCAATTTTGCCCTTTTAATTTTGCATGCAATTTCAATTTTATTAATTTTAAAATTTAAAAATCAATTTCCCATTCACATGCATTTTACTTTTATTTTAATTTCCTAATTTTCCACAATTTAATTAATTTTCAAATGCAATATAAATTTCACACTTAATAATTTAATATAATTAATTTATTTATTTAATTAAAATAGTTTAATCTTTTTAAGATCAACTATTTAACCAAATAAGCTAATTAATGAATTAAATTATTAAGCAAGCAATTTCTACTACATTTAAACATTAATTAAATATCAATAATTTAAAACACAATATTCCAACATTAAAAATTAACCAAATTTACTTTTCAAACGATTTATCCAACAGAATTGACGATACAACCTATGACTCAAAACTGAAAACAAACAAAGTACTATGACCAGGATTAAAGACTAGGCTAGGGTAAACCAGACTACTATCTCCCGATCAACGTATCCGTTGAGTCTTGACACGCTCAAACCTGATACACAGGTGGAGTCGGTGTCATGTACCTACAAATCCTGCAACCAAGCAAATAACGTGCATACATATACATATATAAAGCATTAAACAGGCACACCGTGCGGAGAAAATCACAGATATCGCAGGGCACTCGCAAGCGAGTGATGCGATTTCGTTCTCCACACCAATACACTTCACAGCAAACTGACGAAATAAATGTTGTTAGTCCATCATAAGCATGTACATATCAATAAACAACTGAAAGTAAGCATCTACACTAAATCATATCATGTCTGAAATCAATAATCATCAAACAAGTATCATCATGTCACAGAATAATCCACTATCGCTCAAAACCAGCGATCAAAGTATCCAACAAAACATCATAGGTCTAACAACATAAAAACATAGCAACATAAAGCATAAGCATAAACGGAGGGGTACTACATAGCCTCCTACCATGCTGCATGCCAACTGTCTCAGGATTGTGGTTGTCGGTTGTCATGAGGAGGGGAGGGTCAGTTTCTAACACAATTTGTTGATGAACACTTGCATCTGGGGATAACAGTCCTATGATTGTGGTGAATTCTTGGGTGAATTAACACCTCAAAAGATATTTTTTAAGACTTTAAACTCATACCAACACCTATAGCCAACTAAAATCAGCACACATATGACATGTGAAATGTTTGACAATAGTCCTCACTCAGAAATGTGGTATTAAAAGGGGTGGAAAAATTAAGACCAGTGGGAGTGGTATTAAACAACAGTAAAAGTTTGTTTTTGTAGTAATTTAATAAGTATAACTGAGTATAACTAATATCCCTTGTTTCACTATTTCAGGCCAAGCAAGAGAGCAGAATCATGGTTCTGAAGGAGAAGCTTCAAAGGATTCAGATGCTTGTTGGTGAAGACATTTCCTCTTACCTTACAAAGGTTAAATTTTATCAATATGCTTTAGAGGATATTTCCTCAAATGGGTGGTATCTACACAGTGGTGCCACATGCAATATAACAGGGGAGTGTGATCTATTTCAACCACCTAACTCAGTAGCTACTAGATGCTTGGTAAGGTGTGGGATCCACATAGAAGGAGCAGTTGGTAGAAGAGAGGGTTCGATTGTATTTGAGTTAGAGTCAAGATGGACTCTTGCCTTTCATCATGTTTAATATGTTCCTCGTCTGAGAATGAATGCGCTCTTAGTTTCAGCCTTGGATGATCAAGGCTACACAATTGATTTCATAGGACACTCAATACAATTATGGCCAGAGGCAGTTATGTATGTTAAGGACTCCATTATACTGGGGATTAGAGAGTGATGATTGTACGGAGTATGGGGTCGACCTCTTTTTCAAGAGGGACATAGAGCTAGTTATGAAGCATTTTTTAAGTGGAAGGAGGACCACCTTAGCAAACCCACTTGGTGGGAATGGACCCAGTTGGAAGAGATGGGATACTCAGATGACTTCAGCAGACTTTAGCAAGTAGCCACAACACATACGAGGTTGATTTTCCAAATTTAGAGGAAGCAGGTTTCTCCAGTTCAAAGGGAGTAGTAGCAGCTATAGACATAAATCATGGAGGAGGTAGCTCCAGCCAAAGTAACTCCCTGCTAAGAGGGGATGTTAGTTTTCTATGTAGTGAGGTTGTTACTTTCACATTGGGTGTGTCTAGCAATGTGAAAATTACCTTTATGTATCACATCCATGGCCAATGGATTTCTTCATTCAATAGGTATGGAATCTCTACAAATGTAATTTCAAGGCATATCATTGTACCTACCACTAGGCCTGTTATTATATACCTGAGTGTCTAGTATGATTACCCCATTGATTTACTTATCTCATGCAAATATCTAACACTAATATTTGAGTATCATTGCACAAATGTAAGGATTTATATACATCCCTGTATGTTCAACTAGAAAGAACATATAGATTAAAAGCTCAATATCCTTGATATAATCTCTAGTTAAAATCATAATAAAATTTGACTTTCAATATTGACTCTAAAATACGGGGACATATAGACTAGTTAATTCTCAAAGAACCTTTGAAGCATATTCCAATGCCAAAATGTCCTAGAAAAATATCCATTTATGAAATATAAGAGAAGAAGATATATAGACCAGTTAATTCTCAAAGGATCTTCGAGGCAAACATAATCATATATAGCACAAAATGCAAAGGGTTGGCACTTAAGGTTATGTAATAGAATTTACAGTTGATAGTTAAATTGTATAACAAATTTTTTTATGATCTTTACTAACGTTTATTAGAATTGTTGCATGTTTTACATCATTGGAATGACATATTAGTTGTAACTTTTTTGAAATTTTATTATGGTATGTGCACTTTGATATGATGTAATATGATTATGGTTTCGTTTCATATGTTGTTATATTAGATATATAACAGAAAAAAAAAATTATTGCATGAAATAAATAATAACTTTTCATTTTAAATGTTTTTTTTTGCAGAACATGGGTCTTCTAGAAGATCAAGATGATCCTCATGATATAGATCCAGAATATGTTGGTTCTAGTACAAATCACATGGTAGAGGATGATGATGACACAGATACAAAAGACACTGAGGTTGATGACGATGATGACGATGACGATGATGATCACGATGGTGATGATGATGATGATGAGGTAGTTGTTAGTAGTAGCCAGTGACATTCATGATCATATAGATTGCATCATGGATCATTGTTGATATATCGGTATGATGCCTCTTTTCATGGTTACTATCATATGTATCATTTTCATGGCCTGCAGTACCATATTATTGAGTTGTATCATTTTGGCATGTATCATTTTGACTTATATCATTTGGACATGTATCATCTTGGCTTGTATTATTTTGAGTTACATAATTTATCATTTTTACTTATATCATTTGTACATGTATCATTTTGACTTATGTCGACTATTGGACATGTATCATTTTGACATGTTATTGATCTATTGGCATATTTGACTTTCACTTGTTTTAGTTATATATGATGATGATCTTATCAATATTGACTTGTCAATTTATATATATTGAAAGTGGTTGATGATTTTTGGATGGATATTTATTATGTATGATTATTTTAATTTACTATTCAGGATGGATGTTGTCAAATTCAATTAAATTATAGATATTTGACTCACTTGTTTTAATTATAGATGATGATCATGTTATAATAATTATCTTGTTATTTTATATATAGTGGATATTGTTGTAGAATTTTATTTTGATGGAGATTTAATAAGTATAATGATATTGTTAATTTGTATGGATGTCCATTTCCCTAAAAATTCTTTATAAATGTTATCCTATAAAATATTTCAAATGCTTTAGGGGTCTTCAGGTGGATGGAGCGCAGATCAGTGAGTTAGAGAGTATTCTATCAAATAGGTATGTGATCTTGTCTCACAAAGAGGATAGAATAAGATGGAGCTGCCCAAAAACTAGGGAGTATTAGGTTAAGCTAGGCTATAAGGTGAAAGATGGGGTGGTTAGAAAGCAAGATTGGCCTGCTCACCTTTTTTGGAACAAATCTTGCCTCCCTAAGGCTAGAGTTTTCACATGGTTGGCTTTGTAAAGGAAGATCCTTATAGAGGATAGGCTGAAATTGGTAGGGGTTCAAGGTCCCAGTAGATGCCCTCTTTATAAAGATAGCGAAGAATCAACTGATCATCTCCTCCTTTCTTGCTCCCATATAGATTTTTGTTGGAAATTATTTATGAGTAAATTTAACTAGAACTCCCCTTTTCTAGCAAATTTAAGGAGTTATTTCAAATGCAATATGAATTACTCTATAATCATATGAGTTATTTAAGAGGCATGATACATTCAACTAATTAAATTAAAATAAAACATATTAAATTAATGAATGGAAGCAAAACAAGAAGCATTTTTAGAAGCAAAAGAGGAAGCAACAATGGAAGCCAAACTAGAAGCAAACCAAAAGCAATTCAAGTAGCAAACAAAGAAGTAATAATGGAAGCAATTTTAGAAGCAACAAAAGATGCAATAATAGAAGCCATATTAGAAGCAAAAAAAGATGCAAAAATGGAAGCAAAGCTAGATGCAACAAGTGACGTTATATCATAAGCAAAATTAGAAGCAAAATTGGAAGTAAAACCGGAAGCAAAATTGGAAACAAAACTAGAAGCAAAATTGGAAGCAAAACCGGAAGCAAACTTGGAAGCAAAACCAAAAGCAAAACTGGAAGAAAACCTAGAAGCAACAAAAGAAGCAAAACCATAAGCAAAATCAGAAGCCAAACTAGAAGCAACAAAGGACGTCATAATGGAAGCAAAACTAGAAGCAACAAAGGATGTCATAATGGAAGAAAAACTTGGCATCAATTAGGAAGCCAAAAAAGAAGTTATTTTCAATGCCATACTAGAAGCAAAACACAAAGCATGACTAGGAGCAAAACTAGAAGCAAAAATGGGAGCAGACATGGGAGCAAAACTAGAAGCCAAATTGGGCACTAATTTAGGCGCTATTTTTGACATTAAATTGGTCACGCTTCCCGACACTATTCCTGACACTATTCCACGTGCTAAAGGAGGAACTATTGCTTGCACTACTTTTCTGGCACAAAATCTGATGTTAAATCTGGTGCAAAATCCAACACAAAAAATGGTGTTGAAGAGAACATGCACTTTGACGTCGAGTTTTGTGTCAGCAGAAGTGTCCAATTCATGAACTCAAATGCACTAAATTCTGGTGCTATTTTAGGCACTAATGCCTATTTTGTTGTAGTGTATATGAATGAATAAATAGTAGCCTATGAAGTAATGCCTAAATTTATTGATTACATAGACCACTGCCAATATCTCTTTTTTAGTAACTGTGTAATTGAGCTCTGCACCTTGAAGATTTTTTTTGATATAGTAGATAGCATATTCTAAGTTTCCTTCTTTATGTCCTAAGACAACTCCTATTACAAAATTAGATGCATTAGTATGAATATGAAAAGGTATGGTCTAGTTTGGTCCTCTCAAGACTGGAGCCTTAGTAAGTGGTACTTTAAGGGCTTCAAACACATGTTGACAAGAAGTTTTCCAATCAAATTCTACATCTTTAGATAATAGGACAAATAATGGTGATGCAATCTTGTTGAAGTCTTGTATAAATATGCTATAGTAGCCAACATGACCAAGAAAGCTTCTAACATATTTTTGTTTATGAGGAATAGGCAGTGTGGATATTACCTCGATTTTGTTTGGGTCTACTTGTATCCACTTGTTGGACACAAAGTGTTCCAAGACTACTCCTTTAGTCATCATCATGAAACATTTCTCATGACTTAAGGATAGGTGGTGATCTTGACATCTTTGTAGTACTTTTTCCAAGATAACAAATGCTTCCTCATAAGTGTTCCCATAGGTTGTAAAGTCATCCATATAAACTTCCATAGAATCATGAGCAAAATCTAAGAATATACTCAATACTACCCTTTGGAATGTGGTTGGTGCATTGAATAGTCCAAATGGAAAGATAGAGTAGGCATATGTATTGCAAGGGAACGTAAGGTTGTCTTATCTTGGTCTTCTGGAGCTATTTTGATTTGGTTATAACCATTGAACCATCCAAAAAGGAGAAATATTATTTTCCTGCTAATAAATCCAACACTTGATCTATGAATGGAAGGGAGAAGTGGTATCTTATGGTTGTTGTATTTAACTCTTAGTAATCAACAAATACTCTCTATTTCCCTCCCTTCTTAGGTACAATTACTAATGGGGACACCCACTGAGTCTCAAAGATTGGATATATGAACCCTACATCTAGTAAATTTTATAATTTTTCCTTGACTATGTCACACATAGTTGGGTTCATTCTTCTTTGAGGTTGCCTCACCAATTTTTATGCATCATTAATGTAAATTTTATGCATGCACAAGTTAGGGTCTATTCCCTTCATATCTGTGAATGGTGATCTACAACTAGCTAACAATAGAAAAAACAAATAAGATTAGTCATGTTAGAAAGCACAAACAACCATTCCCTATGAGATTCTTGATCAAACAAAGATGGAAACATGAAAGAAAAGCATAAAATAAAGCAAATGAAAGCATGTTAACAAACTAAATAGATCAAACCTCCATCCCATAGGGGGATTGGTGTCACTTTGATGTGGCAAGTGGCCCTTTCCCAATCCCTTTGATCATCTCCAATATCTTGATGTGTAGATGATGAAAATGATGCAAATGTATAGTAACCAAGCTAAAATGACATGAAAATGAGTGATTGCTAAGGATGAATATGCCTATAGTAAGATTGCATGAGATTGTGGATCAAATGGATGTGATAAATGTCAATTTCCCTCAAAGATAGTGCTAGTAATTAGATGATTGATGGATGAAATGAGACTAATGACTTTGCATGAGATGATCCATCCATATTTAATAGAGAAGGCCTCTACTTATAGGAGTGAAGGGTTGAAGAATGGATGAAATTGGGCAATGTGGGACTAAGATGAGATTTAATAGCATTGTGACACTTGTCACAAGGCTAATTAAGACCATGGAGATATGTGCTCACACATGTGTGAGCACATCTTGGGAGAAGGGATGTGTAAGAGGAGTAAATGCTTAGGTGGCTTGTGCAAGAGGGGTGTAAGAGGCTATTTAAGGAATGTGGGTGAGAATGTAAGAGGGACAAGATGACATGTAAGAGGCCATTTAAGGCCTTGTGTAAGAGAAAGGTGGCTAATAAAGACCTTGTAAGATACTTTAATATTTAGGCAAGAAAGTCAAATAAGTGGAGTTATTGAAGGAATATTCTCAAAGAATATGCCTTTGTGAGGAAAATGGGCTAATTAGTTAATTAAAATAAATGATTTTCATATGAAACTTAGTTAGTTGACCATGGGTTTGTTCAACCTTAGTGAGGTTAAAAGCTAGATAAATGAGTAATGAGGATTAGGAGTTAATTAATTAAAAATTAATCAACTTGAGTGGATTAGGGGATTTATGACATTTGTTAAATAATTAGATTTATTTAATCAAATGAGACAACATTGGGACCTTAATTAAATAAATTGATTTATTTAATTAAATGTGATGAACATTAGTCAGGAGAGGGTGAATTAATCTGATAAAGTTAACTATTTCATTAATAGTAAAAGTTGATGAATTTAACTAAATAATAAATATTATTTAATTAATTGGTTAGTGCAAAAGTGATTTAGGAGGAAGTGATGTTAATTAATTAGAATCAGATGCATAATATCAACCAGGATTATTTAAGTGTCTACATTTTTCCCCTCTTTAAAGCAATGTACCCATTTTGTTGGTTCAAAGACTGGCGCTGCCAAGATCAAAATTCAAAAAATTTCTAATTTTTTTATGCCCCATTGTTTCCCCAGCAGAAGGAATTACACTATTACACTGCCCCCTCGAGATATTGGGAAAAAATTTCAATTTTTTTGGGTCGATCTCACGAAAAAGTAACAAGAGGAGTGGTTCTACTAATCAGAGGACAAAAGATAATTCTCTAGAAAGATCAAATATTTGATGTAGAAATTTTTGATGATGTATAGATAATCATCGGCCATGGGTAGCCTCATGTATATCGCATAGATTTGATACTTCGATAGAAATGTTAGTAAAGATAGAAGAATAAGAAGAATAAGATGGATGGATTAACCATTGATTCCAAGAAGATGTAGAAGTCCAACAAGTCTATGATTCTTTGAGACTTTATTAGATATAGTGATGTGTGATGATGATTTTCTTATGCAGGGATTGGGACACGACCGACACAATATTCCTCATGTTTGATAAAACACATAAATATGATGCATTAAGGTATGGACAACCAGGATGGTGTAGTATCTAGTGTGATGGACTTTGACTTAGCAACAAATAGGAGCATTCTTGTTCACATCTGATATATGGAAACCTTGCTAGGATGTATTTTAGAAATTTCAAACATCTCAGACCAAAACACGGAAAGGCATAACCTAACAATGCAATAGTCAACAAGTTGTCCAAAACACCTTCCATACATACCTAAAAAAACAAGTATTCACCAAGGTTATATTACAAGAATATCCAATGAGCACAACAAACAAAAGATAATAATCAATGCCCCGGTCCTTTCTCTCTAAATCTTTTTGATAGAAATCATCGAGAGGTTATAGGAATGAGCGCAATAAGATAAATCATATGAAAAGATCAAGTGAACAAACAAGTCAATGTTCTTCATACCTCTAGCCAAAGGGATGTGTTTTGTTTAGGATAAGTGTCCAAAGTGATTGCCAAAGATAATGCCCATTGTAGGAAGGATGCATCCTAGGACATGTTAGTGGATGGTGGCAAGTTGATAGGTTGTTTGAAAGGCCATTGATATAAGGACTGATTGAAACATTTGAGAATGTTAGAGTAATGGTTTTAACTTAATTATGTTAATTAAGTTACCTTTATTCCTCTCTTAAGATTTCACTTTAGTTTGCATATTGTGACATTTAATAATTATATTAATTATTAAATGCCTACCTATTAGGGTTACTTTTAGGTTTTGCATGATCTCCTTTTAAGGATTGATCTTTGTAATTATTTCATAAATTAAGTCAATGCAATCTCTGTTGAAGCTTGTAGAGCACCCTTGCTTTTTTGTCTCCATCTCTTCCTTTCTGTGATAGGTTATTTGCATGCAGGTGATCTTCAGGGTCTGTGAAGTTGGCTTTCTCAACTTCTACATGGTATCAGAGCTCTAGACCTACTGCTTCCTATTCGTGTTTTGAAGGATTTTTTGGAGCTTCAAGGGTTTAGATTTTTTCCTTTTTCAATCCAAGAGGTGGGCATTTTTTAGTGCATCCAGGGTCAAATCAGATCTCTCCATTGAATCTAGAGCTTCCGAAATAGTCAAGATCGACCTTTGTTTCATCGAATTTGGCTTTCGTTTGTCAAATCTGTGAGGGTTTGAAGAAAGGATTTTTTTGCAAGATCCAGCGAGTCCTCAATTTTTTGGAGCATTTTCAGCCCAAACGGACCTTGCCATTGCGTCCGAAGCGGCCAAAAACCTAAAGATCGACTGTAAACTCACCTATATTCGACGTCAGCTGTTCATGAGGCAAAAAAATTATCTGTACGACCCTGTTCGTCGTCTGCACACAGTTCGAAGTGATTTTTTTTTGACTTTTTTTTATAAAATTTTTTTTTAAAAAATCATTCAAAAAAAATTTTAAAAAAACTTTAAAAAGTGCATTTTATTTAAAAAAGAGTTTTTGATTTTAAAAAGACAAAAATTACCTTGGTATGTACCTTGATAGAATGCTTGTCGCGGTGTTATTTCTATAGACTGTGCAGGTGTACCTTCCCATGGATACAACTTTTCTTATGATTTTTTAGCGGAAGAAAATCAATGGTTTTATATATTTTTTTAAAAAAAATATAATTTGTAAAGTTTTTTTATTGTTTTTTTTTTTAAATAAGCCCAATTGTGAAAATCTGTCGACGGCCATTTGGCTGTCAATTTTAAGCTCGGAGTTTTGCTACAACGGCCGTATGACTATCAAATTTAATGTCCCACTGTTTTTTTCCCCTTTGGAGTTGTTTTCTTCTAGATGCCATAACTTGGGAATACGATATCATTTTTTGAAAAATGAGATATCATCGAAAAGCTACTTCTGTCAAATTTCCAGTGATGTGGGTCTCATCACTTCATTTTTCTGTTGGTGCATTTTACAACCAGTTGAAGTCAGATGAGTTGTTTTCAGTCTCGACCTCGTAACTTTTGACCAGTTTCTTCATTTTTTGCTATCTCAGCGACGTTGGAACCGTATTTCAAAGATCTTCAGTTCCATCTATGCAATTTTTCCATATTTCACTCTAGGTATATTTTATTCATTTTTATGTGTTTTCACACTCTAGTGAATTACCTAGACATATTAGCTATTGGGAACTTCTCGTTTGCATGGGATGCTTCGGTTTTGGCTATTCTTCATGTATTTCCAGCCTTGTTTCTTTTTATGACATTTTGAGCATCATTTGTAAGCAATATTCTATGTAAATGCACTGAGATAAAGTTCCACACTATTATACATGTATTTTGGGGATTTTGCACATAAGGTTGTGCCATATTTTGTACTCGCACTGTATTATAAAGTGCCATGGGGGGGTTGTGTAGTGCCTTTGTTTTTGCCATCACACCTTTGTCTGGTGAGTGTCCCTCCACGACAACAGTGGATGGATATGATTCCAGCCTCATGCATGTGTTCTTTATTTTGCACACCACTTTTTTAGTTGCAAGTGCTTTCTTGTGCACTTTTAGATGTTGTTTCTTCTCCTTCATGCACTACAAGGTGTTACACAACATTTCAGTAGATCTGTCAGGCTCTCCTAGTCAGCATTATGGGGGGTATTATATTGTTCGTGCTAATGCTTCCTTGGTTTCACCTTGGAAGGAATCTTCCATCTTCAGTTGATCAATGTTCTTCAGACTATTGGTACTTGTGCCATCTGTATCTTCGTTCCAGGTGTTTGCCTTTGTTTTCCATCTGATTCGAGTAGTGTCATTGGGGGCACTCATGCAGGTTGTTGTCTTCTTGATCCTGATCATCCTATCTTCAGAGGAGGTTCTTTAGCACCATAGCAGTCATCTTTTGACAGTTGTTTGCAGCTTCTTTTGTTTTAGTGATGTTCTTCATGTCTTGTGCATCTCTTTTTGGAGTAGAGTTTTTCCCATGAGGTTTTCTCTATTTCTCCACTTTACAGAGATTTGGTTGTATTTGGGTACCTGATCAGGCCTAGTTGTCGAGACCCTTGTTTTCTTTCATGCATTGTAGTTACCTTTGCAATCTTGCACATGTTTGTAGCTGCACTCTTGCTCATCTTAAGAGGGGGTGTTAGAGTAAAGGTTTTAACTTAATTATGTTAATTAAGTTACCTTTATTCCTCTCTTAAGATTTCACTTTAGTTTGCATATTGTGACATTTAATAATTATATTAATTATTAAATGTCTACCTATTAGGGTTACTTTTAGGTTTTGCATGATCTCATTTTAAGGATTGATCTTTGTAATTATTTCATAAATTAAGTCAATGCAATCTCTCTTGAAGCTTGCAGAGCACCCTTGCTTTTTTGTC
>VDFB02074455.1:0-17870 GCA_007258455.2 Sequoia sempervirens
ATAAATAATTTTAACCTAAAATAACATAAAATAAAAATACTAATTATAATGCCCTAATTACACATAATTCCACCATACTTCTTTAATAATTTTTTTGTTGTAATAAAACCCTTACTAAAAAAATCATTGCCTTGTTTTATCTTAAGAATTCAAACATAATTTATACTTTTCAACAATGTCAATGACGAAGCCTGTATAAGACATTATTTGTGAGAGTGAGATTTCATTAAAATAAGTTCCCTATTAGAACCCAATTTTTAAGATAATGTAAAAAAAATATATAAATAATAAGATTATTGTAATTAAATTATTAAGAAAAATATCATAATTATTTTATCTTTAAGTTTTAATAAGTATATTATATTACTTTTAGATAATGTATAAAAGTATAAATAATAAAATTATTGTAATTAGATTATTAATTAGGTAGAAAAATTATAATATATAACATAAAATAAGTCTTAATAAAAAATTAAAATAATTTATAGGTTTTTATATATAATAAATAAAATAAATTTAAAAGAAAAGAAAATAATGTATTAAACATTTATGTTAATTTTTTATATTTAAAATTATAAATAGTATTATTTAATTGTTATATATTTTATATCTCATTTTATAATTAAATTTTAAAAATATTATTTAATAAATTTTAACAACCTTTAATAATTAAAAATTTAAATTATCATAATATAAAATATCATGTTGCAACTATTATTCTCTACTTAACTATGTAACTTGTTCCCTTTAAATATACAACCGCAATAAAGTAAGTAGTTACGTTTCCTTATTGAATAATTCAAAGTCCTCTTTTAAGTGAGATGAGTTTGAATTGTAAACTATTGGAAATTTCATAGTTGAGATGTGTATTCAAATTTACATCACATGGAGAACTTTGCTAGGGTTTCTTGGCTTTTTAGTGTGTATGTCATACCACAAGTTTCTGCAAGATCCTTCTAGCAATTGTTTGCATTTACTCTGGTCATTTTGCATTTGCTAGGCCTAAGGGCTTTTTTTGCCCCTTTAAATGGCCTCAACTCTTCATTGCTCCATAATTGTTGTTGATGGAGTAACTAAAATATTAATAATATCCCATGGATCCCCCACTCAAACACCTGAGGAAACTCCTCTTGAAGGTGTTTCATGAGGTAAGTCCCCTGAACCGCCTCTCTATATTGTCCTTCCAATTCCAAAGTTTGAAGAAGTCTATTTAAATTGCTTGAGAATTTTACTCTTGTTAGATATTTCGTGGGGAGGGTCCCCTTTAGAAGTGTGCTTTGTGAGTGGGTTAACAAATCCTAGACCCCATAATGGATTCGACTTACCACCATACAAAACCTCACATTCTTTTTCCTTTTTCATTTTTTAAAGCCAATCATGTCCAGGTTGTTCTCACTCGAGGCCCATGGCTTGTTTATTCTTCTCTCCTCATGTTTAAACCTTAGACCCATGACTTCTCTATCACATACAAAATTATTTTTGTGTCTTGACTTGGGTTGAATTCCTAAGTTTCTACATTTTTGGAACTTTCTCACCCATATCGCCTCCTTAGTGGGTTCTATCATTTGTGTAGAACCTAAAAAGTTTTATTTGGCTCACCCTAAATGTCATTTTTGTGTTGAGGTTGACCTTTCAAAGGATATCAAATAGGTAGTGGATATTTAAATTGGCCAAACCTGTTACTCCCATATAATTTAGTATATTAATCTCTTGAATAGTTGCCATCAGTGCCAAGATTTTATCATAAGATCAATGATTTTCCACTAATATTATAACATCCTAAACCTACATCTCAACTCTCTATTGAGTCACCACCTCTTGCAAAGGAGGAGGAAATCTGTCTACATTGGTTAACTACAAGACCTAGAGTGCTAGCACTTCCAAATTTGCTCCCAAACCCTTAAGGAAAGGAGTTCTAGTTTCAAAAGTTCAAATTTGGTTAACAAAAATGTGTCAGACACAATGATAAATTTTGACGCCCAACCTATTTCGGCGGCTTCACAACCCTTGGCTAGGCAGGCTTGACATACTTACCCACATGTTATGGGCCAAAGGAGGTCTTGTAGCCCATCTAGGCATTTAGAAGAAGGCAAGTTTGTGCTAAAAATTAGAAAAACATGCCAACTCAATAATCAAATTGGTAGCTATTTTGCTCCTAACATTATGGTTCAAAACAATTATATTTTCCTTGATAGGTCAAATAACAAGGAAATGCCTCTTGATTGTCAAATGAATTATATTTCCTAGAATGTGAGGGGTTTCACAAACCTCCCTCAAAAATACTATGTTAGAGATGTTCATGCTAAATTCCTAAAATTATATATTCTATGACTTTAAGAGGTTAAAGTGTTTGGTTTTTTGCTTTTATTGCATGTTGTTTCATTTTCCTTCTAGTTTCTCTCTTTGTTCTAACCATGAGGTTGGATGGTGCAGATTTATCACTTTTCTCTCACCAATGTGACATAATCTTTTGGTTGATCATGAATATGACCCCACTAACTGAGTTGTTTGGGCTCTTTTCCATGTGAATAATCATTCATTTGGGGTGATTAATGTTTATGATTTAAATGATGTTGTTGAAATATCTCTCTAGTGTTAGATAGCTAATTCAATGTTGTCCACTACTTGGGTTTTGTACAAGGATCTCAACATGATCAAAATGTCCCACAATAAATGCAACACCTTCCCCATGCATTAGATAGTTAGCAAAAGAGAGGCTTGGTTTTATATGCACAATAAATTGGATCTTTTTAACCCATTCCTAACCATTCACCTTGGTACATGTGGACCAACTTACAGTCCTCTACTGACAAATTTTTAAAGCATCTTGATCATGCCATGATTTTGATGCAAGCATTCTTTATGTTTTCTAGTTTCTATTCCTTACAATAAAGCGCAAATTAGAAATTATATATTTTTTTACTTGCATCTTACAAGATTGAGTAATTGATATTTGGGTCACTCATGCAGAGTTAATGTACCAGTTTGTATCATTGAATTTTTAGATGTTTTCAGCTGTTTCCATCTAATTCCAAGTAGTGTGGTTGATCCTCATATGAAGATTACTATCTTCTTGATTTTGATATTTATATCTTTGAGTTCCAAATGTTTTCCTTTGTTTTTCATCTCATTCAAGTAGTATCATTGAGGGAACTCATGTATATTCTTGTTATCTTGATCTTGATCATCATTTTTTTTAGAGGAGGTTCTTGATTTAACACTATATTAGTCATCACTCAACAACAATCTACAACTTCTTCATGCTTCAACAATTTTCTACATGTTCTTCTTTTTGGGACATTGTTTTGGTTCGAAGATTCTTAGTCCTTCACCTTTCTCTCTTTTTGGAGATATTTTTTCCCATGTATTTTTATTCTTTTCTCCAATTGGGTGGAAGTGAAGGAAAAAGAATGGATGTTGATAACTAGAGATATAACACATCAAAGAGAAAGGCCATACAAACGTAGATTTATTGATAACAATAAGGTAAACATGAAGATACTTCACTTAATTTGGAAGTAGCATAGGTATCAAAATAAAGGGGTTTCATATAATATAGCCCCATAGGTAAACAATAAGTGTGAAGAAATTAAAAATATAGCAACATGTCACAATAACAAAGAAGTGTATTACAAACTCCCACTCACATAGATGAAAAACCATAATAAGAAAGGAAATCATGAAGGATACAAGTGGTTTCACCAAATTTTCTTGAGGAAAAGATAATGTTTTATACCTAGGGAGAAACATGATAAGATATAGAGGGGTGTGAGGCACCACAAATGCAATTTGGTTATATACCACTTAAGTAGCCTTAAGACACCTCTAATATCCTTAAATAAGATATAAAATGTAAAATATAATAGAGGAAAAGGTAAATTCATGGGAATAAGATAATTAAATGTTATTATGAGGGGATGTGATGGAATACAGTAATTATGAAAAAGAATTAAGATGCAATATAAGGAAAAGTGGAAGATCATGATATATATAAACATGTGAAATAATATAAGTTAAATATATGTGAGAATAAGAAAGATGCCAAGTGGGATACTTAAATAATGAAGGATTAATTATAAGACATATATAAACCATTAAAGTATATTAATATATGATTTTATGGGTGGTATATATATGAATATATATTTTATTATAATTTGGTTTATATTTCTTACATATCTAAATTTTGTCAATAGATTTCTCATTATTCTATTGATAAAAATATATTTATGAGCATTGTATGTTTGGTAAACATAACAGATCCTCATTTCATATTGGAAGTACTATGAAAATAGAAGGATTTAAATTAATTAATTCATTTTTTTAGTTTAGTAGATGTGCATTCTCTAGGAAAATATTTATATAATGTCTCATTCATTGATGATGCTTCTAGATGCATATATAGTTATTTTATGCATTTTGGTATGAAATTATTCATAGATTTTAGGAATCTAGGCTTAGTTTAAAATAAAATATATTTATAAAATAAAGTTATTTAGGATATAAAAATGGTGAGGGAGATCTATGTTTAGCTAATTAATTGGTGGCTTGTTTCCTATGGTTCCTTGAACCCAAGGTTCAAACCTGCATGATTCAACCTCTACACTCATCAATGGTGGGGGCCCATAGAACCTTGTCTTGAGTTTACCCATATGTGGAGTGGGGATTTTCATTCCACCAAGAGAGTGCATCCACGATTTATATTTTTTGAGAGATCCTACATATGGTTTCACAATGGGGCATCTTTCCTATAGTTCCATTAGCCAAGGTTCAAACCTCATGAGGTTTCCCTCTACTACATCAATAATTAAGGGGGGCCCAAGATCTTGTACATCTTAATTTACCTATGGAATGTCAAGTGGGGTAACTCTATGCCACTTTGTGGGTACATCCCTAGTTTAGATAGTCATTCATGGCATACTACAATGGTTAAATAATGGACTTATTGATGTTTCCACCAAGGTTCAAACTCCCATTCGACCATTATGATTGTGAGCATTGTTCCTTGCTAATCTATTGTGATAATTGGTTTGAACCTTCACTGCGTGTTGTTGGTGTTAATGCTGCAGAGAGCTTAGTGCTCCAAACCCTCATTAGACTGTAGATGTACTTATGGGTTATGCCCATGTTGGGCTACTATGCTCATAGGTTGGACTATTAAGAAGTTGATTTTATTGCATCAATGCTAGGGATGAGGTCCCTCGATTGTGGCCTCCCATAGCTCAAGCCAAGCTAAAAATTCCTATGCCACTAATAAAATAAATATATGAAAATGATGGTGAATTTTACATAGATGATGTGATGTGTTTTAAAGGAATGTTGGTAATATTCAACATAAAATATACCTTATTCAAAAACTGATGTCACAAAAAGAATGAGAAAAGCATTAGTGATAGAATAAAAGAATAAAGTTCAGTGGTATGTAGTTAAATTGATGCTTTTGGGAAAAGGCTATAAGTATTTCTTATTATATGATTAATAGATTAAAAAAAAAGTTATGAAGTGTGGATATGTAAGAATCTTTCTACTTCATTTTAAGGGTCTTTGTTTGTGAGGTTTATCTTAGTGTGCCTCATGAAAAGTGATCTAAATTGGATACAAAAACTCATGTATACATATTCATAGGCTACAATAAAAATACAAAATGTTATAAGATTTGGAATCCTCTGAGACATTAATTATTTTTTCTTGGGATGTGATTATAGAGAGTTATGATATTTCTTAGGTCCAAAAAAACCAACGTAAATATATGGGACAAAAAAATTAGATTTTGAGTGTAAGCTTAAGAAGTAGGAATATGCACATGTGGAAGAATATATAGATGAACCAAATAATGTCTTAGAAGATATTTCAGATGAGGATGTGTAAGATGAGAAAACAAAATAATATTTGGAGATAATTACTCATACCTTGAGAAGGTCCATGATATAAAATAATCTATCCTACAAGTATAGACCACCATATTTTTACTATACATGTTTCCTTTATTGAGTATTGATGATGAATTTAATCCTTTTAGGGAGACTCTTTTTAGATGATAGTGAATCTTGGATGTAGACCATGTAAGATGAGATGATGGTCTTAGATAGTTGTGACACCTAGGATCATATTAGTTTTCCTAATGGAATAAATTCCCTTAGGTGTAAGTGTGTCTAAAAATAAAATCAATGCATATAATTAGTTAGATTTGCATAGGGCTAAAGTAGTTTGCTAATGGCTGCTCTAAAGAGAATTGATTTTCATATAACCATCTCTCCTATAAAGTATGTTAACTTATATTGGTTCATATTATCTCTTGCTAAATCATATGATTTGAAATAATAAATGGATGTAAAAATCTTTTTCTTTATGATGAGATATGTGTTATTGACATGATGGTTTTGTTTTGAAGAGGAAGAAACACTTGGTTTTTAAGTTAAAATGATCATTACATGGTCTAAAATTGTAAATAGTATTAGTACTACCTATTTGATTCTATCACATTGAGTTTGGGTTTTAATAAGAGTGAAGAGGATCACTATATTTATGTTAACAAAACATATGATTTAATTTTTATTATTTTTTGGTATGTGGATGATATGCTATCTACTAGTAATAACAAGGTAATAAATATAAATCTCAAAAATATTTTTTAAAGAAAATGATATGAATTTGGTTCATAAAATGTATTTTTTTATGGATTTTATTACCTAGGTTCAAGTACACAAAATGTTTCGTTAAGTTAGAGTTAGTATGTTACTATAATTTTGTAGTGGTTTAACATGTATGATTGTAAACTAGTGAGTACTCCAAATTCTATTGGCATTAACATTTATTTATATATTTTTCTTAAATTAGATGATGATCCTAATGAAATATCTAGTATTCCTTAATATATTATTTTTGGTAAAAATAAATAAATGCAATGTTTTCCATTAGATTAGATATTGTAAAAGTAGTGGGACTTTTGAGTAAGTTTATATCTAACCTTATTAAGGAGAACTAAATTTATGCTAAGAAGGTTTTCAAATATTTTCATGGGAATTATAATTACTATTTATATTATTATGGTAATAATTTTATGGATAAGTCATTTTATTTAGGTGGATTTGTGGATGTCGATTGGGCAAATGACTTGGAATGTTGAAGGTCCACTAGTGGCTATATGTTTTCTCTCTTTGCTAGTGTAGTGATTTTGATGAGTAAAATATATCTCATAGTTTATTTTTCAAATACCAAAGAATACTATATAGTTTCTACCCATGCTTCTAAGGAGGTGATTTGATCATACAAACTTCTTATAGGTATTGGTTTTCATTGTAAGGTTTTTAGAATCAATTGTGATAGTCATTGTGTCATTTGTTTGGTTAGGAATGTATTAAGAATTTTTATTTTTATTTTCACTTTGTGTGAGAGAAGGTCAAGAATGGTGAGGTAATTTTAGAAAATTTAAACCCTTAGGATAATTTTTTTATATTCTCTCATAATTCCAATGCATACAAATAAGTCATATTTGTATAGGAAGGCCATAAGCCTTGGTTCTTGTACTTAGTTTCATATATATTTTCTATGGATATATTTATAAGTTATAATTTCAATTGGGAGAATGTTTTAATTAAGGTACATTTACATTGTAATATTTTGTTTCTCAAAAACTCTTGGAAGGTGCACTTGGATGCCTAGGGTATAATGGGAGAAATAATTTATAATAATTATTTGTTTAGATTATTGAGATTTTTTGTCACATATATTCATGATGGAGGTAGAGCACAATGATGGTGGTTATATTTTAGTCTTATATTTCTAGGATTTCAAGGAATAATTTGAGAATCTTATTATGATAGAGAGGGCTTGCATAAGTTAGTGTAATCTAAAATGTAGTGTTTGATTTCAGGATGTGATTTTTCAAGGAGTTATTGGTAAAAGATAGATCTTTATGTTTATATTTTCTATTTGGAAACTGATTGACTAGGCCCATGTGACACCCATTTTAAGTCATTTTATGTGTTTACTATTCTCAAAATATGTTCTCCAAGCTAGGCATGGAGTTTTCACATGATACCATGGTTTTGGTATTAATTTTTTTGGTGAAACCATTTGTAATTTTTACATGTCTTTGTTCCTATATATTAGAGGTATGAGATGCTGGTTTTATATTATTTCTTAAACATACATAGGTGTTGTCAAAGTTCTTTTAGAGTACAAAGTGTTAGTGTGTTGGTATTGTCTAATGTATATTGAAGATTAATGCATACTTGTCATTTCTCAAGTCTATTTTGTTTCTCAAAATATTGTTGAACATAAATCATCTATATATATGGTTTTCTAATTTTATTTTGTATTATTGATTTATGTATCTTATTATTTTATGTTAATCTTAGAGTAAAGACAAATATTATGATTTTGTAGCACTTTATAAGATTTTTATACACTATTCTCACCTTGTTTTGTAGCTAAATCTAAGTTGAAAAATAATAGGCTAATCCTATGTTACCCTTGATCTTATATTCCAAATTACATAATGATTTTGGCTTTAAGATTCATAATTCCTTCCATATGAAGTTTCTAGCATAATAATTGTTAAATTTGGCAGTTTCTCTAGAAAATCTATCACATCCTTGTGCACATAAACTATTAAACACATTACTACACCATTTTCCACACTTGTGGGTCATGTTGTTACATAATCTCTTCTTGTTGAGAACTCTTAAACCTTAAGAATGCACTTTTACTTAATTTTTTTTATGTTTAATGCATGCATCTATGTTTTACAATTATTAATGGTATATTTGTTTCAAATACCATACATGGATAATTTTGTGGATAGAAAAATTAATACACATTATACTTAGAGTACACTTGAGATAAAAAAATATAGCAAGGAGGGCATGTACATCATATTTTTTTACTCAAAAGAATCTTTAGATGATAGCTTAGGAATTCCTTCCTCATAGTCTACCTAGGTTCTCCATGATTATTTATGTGAGGTGGAAGTACTATAAATAATATGCACACTTGTTCAAGGGCATTATTGTAACAAAAATTAAAAAAATGAGTTCATTAGAGAGATAAAATGATATAGATGGTAGAGGAAGACCCTTTAATATCTAGAGTTTAAAAGAGCAACACAATCCTTTTCATATCTATGCACAAACAGTAGGGAAAATATTTAGCATTATCTAGAATTCAGTTTTAATAATCTTGAAGATCATATTTGGGACTAGCATTCTTTGTAACATCCATGTTTCAAGATTAATGAGTATTTATTTATGGATGTGATGTATTTTGTGTAAAAATGTAAGATGGTGATACCTTAACTCTTATATTTATTTTTAAGTATTACCTTGAATTGTATACTTCCCTTGCAAACTTGCATAAGTTATGTTATGCATTGAGAAGAAATTGACAATGGTGAAACAAAAAATATATGTTTATTAAGAATACCCCCATGTGCCAATGCTCATCCTTGCAAATGGTGGATTTGTTCTCTTCTCAATTCCTCTTCTTTCACCTCTTTTGGTTCGTACTTTTCCTTTTCTTCATTAGCTATTAATGTTGTGTTTTTAACTTATTTTACACTTACCTAACATTCATGAACTCTATATTTTCTCTTTTCTAATCATTACTAGGCAGACCCCTTGTTGTTATAATTGCATTTTTTCCTTTCAAGAAAGGAGTCATCCATTCAAATCCTTACTTTTGTATTTCATATTATTCGTGCCCCAACAAATTACAAATAGATGCAACCCATAAAATTAGAAGACTAAGAACATAATTAAGAAGAATAATTGTTAGCAACAATGTCCATTGAGATTATTGACTTATTTCTCTTTCTTTTTTATCTTCTTTATTATAATAAGTATTATAATTGAAATTATAATTAAAATTTTAGTAAATATGATCATGTGCAAAATTACTCTCCTACAATTTAAATTTCTATATAATATGGTCCCTCATTTATATTTAAATACCATATCATTTTTCTCTGCATGTGAAAGAAAAGTAGGAGCCATGTGTGGGAGCCATAATTATCAATTATAGCAAGTAAAGAATCTCTAAACTGCAAAGGAATATCAATATTACTTTCATTTTTGTAAATATAACCTTTATGAATTCACTAGATAAATACTATGAAGGCGTCTGAACAAATATATTATCACCTGCTTGGAGACGCTTGGCACCTTCTCTCTGTAGAAAACATTAGGTTTGAAAACGTCCTAACCGAGGAAGATGGGTCCAAGAAGAAAAGACAAAGTTGATGATCAAGCTAGTTGAAAGATTGTAATTCAAAAGATTATAATTCTTGTCAACCACGTGCAAATTGTGGGAATAACAAGAATGCTAGAGTGGAAGATTTGGATTCTACTTTGTCTGAGGTGGAAGTGAGTCATTTCCTATTGATAAGTTGCTCGTTTTAAACATTGTGTCCCCAAAGGCTTTATCTGGCCGATCATTCTAATCCTATCGTTCGACATCCTATAAGTAGGACATAGTTATTTGTGATAGCTATATCCTGTCATTCCTCTCATCACTCAATCCATAGTTTAAGTCCATTTTAGGAGAAGATGGATGTATTTGCATTGCCCCAGCTTGAAGATAATGAGTGTCCAAACCTCATAGCTTGCGATGCAGGAAAAGGAGGGCAGCCTCAGCTATGTGATGTATGGAGAGATATACAAGGTGCCCATAATTGGAATGGTTTGCTTGATCCCATGCATCCCATTCTCAAAGCTGAAGCTCTCAGATATGGAAATTTGGCACAGCTTTGTTACGACGCATTTGATGGCGAAAGCTATTCCAGCAACTACGGCACATGTTATTACAGTGAAAGAGAACTGTTGAATAAGATGGGCATGTCTGACGGAGGCTACCAAGTCACTAAATATATTTACGCTAATACTAATCTGCTAAACCAACTTTTCGGTGAGAAACCAAAAGACGAAGGTGTTTGGTTAGGTTTTATTGCAGTTTGCATGGATCCAAATGAGATAAAAAGGCTGGGCGACGAGATATAGTGATTGCATGGAGAGGAACTCAGACTACTCAAGAATGGATACAAGATCTCAGAGATATTCTTGTACCTACCAGATTATCCTATAGATGTCAGAGGACAGGCAAAGACCATCATTTCGCGACCGGACAGGATGGAGTACTAATTGAGAGAGGATTCCTGAGCTGCTATACTTCAAATGTCCGTAAACGTGAAGATTCTGCAGGGAGCCACTGTGAACATCAGCATTCCTGAAATGCAAAACAGGGCATTAGCAACCTATCTAGAATGTCAAATGAACAGAATTTTGAAGCTAAATTTTTGAAGGAGACCTCATAAAATGTTCGGAGATGGAACCTGAGGCAATCCTTCCAAAGAATCCCCAAATGCTGATGAGCGACACAAACACAGAAACGTCCAGTAGCCCAGGCCAGCCCAATTTGCCCCAAGTTGTTAATGACGGCCATTCCTGTACCCACACCGCACAGAAACGTAAGAAAGAGCAACCAGAAGTCGAATTTCTGCATCGCCTCCAGTATAGTGTGATCTTCACCAATGCGTGGCTTGCGTGCAACCAGCTCCACATTACTGTCGTTCGATTTCCTGGGCGGGCAGAAGTACTTAGTTGGTTGTCGCTGCTTTTAATGGGTTGGGCGGGAGAGAGATTGGAAAGTGAATTCAAACTTAACCGCAAGCAGTGACGTAACTGTGAAGAGTCAAAGGAGGGCAGCCTTGAAGGTATTACGGAAACAGAGAAGTTTAGAGGTCCCCACATTAGCCACCTAAGCTGGTTAGCACTTAGTGTGTGATGGGATTTAAGCCAGGCCCTATTCGAGTTTCCTCCACACTGACAGGTAAGCTTATTGTGGGAGATGGTGTCCTTTGTGGGAGTAAAGGCTATGTTCTTGTCGTTTTAATTGGTAGCTTCCTTTCAACGTTTGACACGCTTCTCTTTTTGTCTGGTAACCTTTGATTGATCGTCATCACCATTTTGGATATGCAATCGTCAGTTGTCCCCAACTTTGTATTTTGGATTTTCTAATGTCTCTTATTAGACAAGACATTAATTTGAACTGAGCATTTCACGTGTGATCAGTAGACGACGTAGGATTTGTGGACACTTCTTGCAGTTATACGAATCAAATGTTTATCCATTCATCAAATGCTATATAGTGAGTCTCAACAAACACTATTTTGACTATCTTGTAAATATTACATTATATGTATGATTTTGATAAAACATTGTGTTGGACAATGAGCATTTGCGTGAACATTATCAATCTCAAATCTAGCATCACCTTTCATTAACTACTACTTTGCTGAACATTAAAGCTAGTAGAATGTGTAGGGTTCCAAAAAATAATGACTATATAGAACATTATCCATTCCCAAGCCCATATAGATAGGCTTTGAAATCAATCAAAATGAAGGGGATACTTACATAACTTCGTATCATTTTTATGCCCCTTTGCAATACATAGAAACAATCGCTCATAAGCAGATGCCATTTTTTCAGCGGTAAACAAGAGAGAAGCTCTTCTCCTACAAGCCCTTCCCTTCTCCTCTATTACCTTCTTCCCATCCTCTAAAACTCTCTCCAATCCCTTCTTGAGCGATTCATAAGTTGGGTTGAAAGTATATCCGAACTCCTCACTTAGTACAACACTCCTTGTAATGCTACTAAAATGGGTAGCCAATAAAGCCTTCCCACACAACATGGCTTCAAGCAATGTATGGTCCAATCCTTGGGCCCTCAAAGTAGGATTCATAAATATATCCAAAGCATTATAAAAGTCCCCCAATTGATCTGAGCTCAAAGAACCCACAACCTTAATATTAGATCCCAGTTCTGTATATCTAGAGGCCCAAGGCCCATCCCCTGCAATTAGGAAAAACACATTGCTATTTCGGTTACCCATAAACATTTGACGAAGAATTCTGAAGACCAAAGGATGTCCTTTATCTCTAACTAGACGCCCTGCCATTCCTACAACAAGTTGGGCATTTGAAGGCACGTTGTGCAAGGCTCGAAATGCTTGGCCTCTAACTGGGTTGGGCATAAACACACCCGGGTCCACTCCATTCAAAATTATATGTATGTTTTCCACTGGTAACATATAGATTGTCCTCAACACATCCCCCACATAGTCACTAGTGGCAATGTGGTGTTTGTAATTGGGAAAGAATTTGATTTCTTCAACTACTTTTTGGACTCGTCCTTTTAGTGCTAACTCTAGGGTTTGACCCCGTGGCTCCCTTGGATCTCGTGCAAGCTCTTGGACAATGTCTGAATGTATGATCTCATATGCTATCCCATGCCAAGTGGCCACAACATTGGGTAGTCCCTTGGCATATTTGTGAGGTAAGCACACACTTTCAGTGTGTATAATGTCGAAGCCTTTGACTTGTTGGCTTATGTTTTGAAAGAGAGACCATGAAGACATTTTTCCTGGATCACTGTAGTTGGTGAAGTGAAAGTGCATGGCTTTGTCTTGGGTGAGAACTTCAGTTGGGTCTTGGAGAAGTGCTGTGAAAACATGGACTTGATGTCCTCGTTCTGCAAGGATTCTATGTAGGGTTTGGGCATGGCGTTCTAAGCCCCTGGCCTTGCCCTTTCGTGGCCATTTCTTAACAAAAAGAGCAATCTTGAGGTGCTTCGGAGAAGGGTCAGAGCCAAAGGTTAGGGTGTTCCATGCTATCTGCAATTCCCGGAGGTCTCCTGCATAGATGAAGCTACTTTTAAAACATACACTTCAAGAGATTATATCTTACAAAATATTCACAACAAAGATATTGATCCCAAAGAGTGGCTGGCCCTATGAGGGCTTTCTCAACACCCACTAATGCTTTTTAAACTATCTTCTACAAACAATCTACTAGGCATTAAATTTAGATAAAGAAATAATAAAATTTCAATCTTTACAAGAGCTTAAAATCAAAGATAATGTCATTTCATTCTTACACATGTAGTTTATCCTTTCCTTTTTAAGATATCTTAAAATTTCTTTGAAGAACAGATTTGTTTCTGATTAAGGTAAGCAGGGATTTTGAAAGGGTTGATAGGCATTAAGTACCAAAGGACAGCAAGGAATCTAAGAGAAACAATGACGAACAAAAATGAAGGACACTATATAACGTAACAACCTACCAACCTAAATTCAAGACGGTTTGAAGATCAAATTTGTTATTATCATAAAATCATTCATTAAGAATCATAACCTCTTCATACTTTTTAATAAAAATAATCAATAATAAGTTTACACTTCATTTCAAAAAAATGATAAATAATCATTCTAATTTTAAACTTCTCACAAAATTTAATTATTTTAAACCTCTTTTATACTGTAACATCTGTTTCTGATAATATAAATCCAAGTCCTAGATCCACGGACTCCTTATCTTAAATTCTAGAATCCCTTTATTATACAACTCTATATCTGGTCACATAGGATGCAAAGATGGATGAGAAGGGGGCATTAAGAGCTCTGGAAATGAGCAGCAATTGAGTATTCATTCAAAAAATCCTGCTGCAAAAATGTACTGTAATTTAAGTTCCTTAAGATGGCCATGTACCTGAATAAGTGGAAGCACTAGTTAATTTTGCACTTGTAGCAATGTTGGTTGCACTTTCTGCTGCTGTTCTTGTTGTGGTAATGGAATCCCTCCATTGAAGAAGATCAGAGGAGGAGAATAACATTGGAGTGTAGAAGAGAAGAGAGAAAACGAGAAGAATTCTCCAGAACCAAGCCCAGGAGCATAGGAACCTTTTCAGCTTCCGTTTACCAATGTATACTCCATTGCTGCCCATTTCCTCTCTTACTGCCCCCTTCTCATCCATCTTTCTCTTTTATTGATGGCTAGTTCTTCATCTTTCTTTCTCTTTATTGATGGCTAGTTCGTCATTTTTCTTATCCATTAATTGACGAACATTTGCCTCTATTCGAGTTACCTCCACACTGACAGGTAAGCTTCCTTTCACTGACAGATAAGCTTATTGTGGGAGATGGTGTCCTTTGTGGGAGTAAAAGCTATGCTCTTGTCGTTTGATTTGGTAGCTTCCTTTCAACGTTTGACACGCTTCTGTATTTTGGAATTTTTAATGTCCCATAGGACATTAATTTGAACTGGGAATTTCACGTGTGATCAGAAGACGACGTAGGATTTGCAGACACTTTTTGCAGTTATATGAATCAAAATGTTCAGGGAGAGGGTCTAATAGTGGCGCACCTTAATTTTATGGGTTGACATAGCAATGAACATGTAATATTGACATTAAAAAAATATATCTTGGAGTGGCCAAGGACATGGACAATTCAAATATTTCCTTTCACCCACATAGACGAAGAAAAAAGGTGTCATCAACATACTTTTTGTTGAGGAGTCATAATAGACCTCCAAAAAAAGTTAGACCAATAGTGGTGCATTAAGTCATGTTTTTTAGTGTGTCAATGTGGCATCATATGATTTGTTGCTTTTTGAATGTAATGGGCATATTTTGTTCAACTATTGGATCCTCTCTTACAATTACTAGTTCCATACTTTTAAAATATTGGGTTTTGAATGTACATGTACTATGGCAACTATTGGTACCCACACCACTATTGGGCCCCCACCCCTAGCAATTTTTTTCAAATCCATCATATAAGATTCTAATGAAGATTCTGGTGATGAAATTTGCATATCCATTCCAATTCTCATTGTTGTTTTATAAATATTTACACATATTATGTATTTATTATGTCTATTATTGCTCTTATGTCTTTGTATTCATTCCCTACATCACTATTAGCATTTTCTTATTCTGAGATTTAATCTCGTCAGTAATGAAATTGATTCTTCAAATTCAAAAATTCAAATTCATTTTATGCTAAGTCCCTCCCATTCCATTCCCACATGAGTCATATTGGTACATGTTTTACACAATTTATTGCTATATAGTGGTATTTAAAGGAATTCAATGTGCATTCATAAATCATCCAATCATATCAAAAATATTATGCATTAAAGAGGAGAATAATTCTAGAAACACTTTGTTTTGGATTGCTAGAAAACAACCTAATTCTGCATCAAATTGTTTTGGAGCATTTGTATGACTAAAGAGTGTTGTTTTCAACCATTTTCATGACCATTAAGTTGATCTAGTCAAGGAGTCAACCTAAGACACCACGACTCTTTTGATTTGACAATCTCCCAAAGGTAATTCTAACTATCACCAATCCTTGATAGTTAGCAAAGAGTAGAGAATCAAATGAATTAAAAAGCAAAGGCATGCAACTCACCAAAGTAAGTTTATAGGCTACAAGACAAATTTGAGCTTGTGGGATCAACCTAGAGCCATAAATTTGATCCATCATAAGGTTTATAATGTGTTTTGATTCCAACTTGAATTTTCCAAACAAAGAGTATCTATATATATTTAGTCACAAGGTAAGTAGATTTTACCATTACATCAAAATTATTCTTTCCTATTTATAGAGCTAAGTACCTTAACCTTCTTTGCATTAAATTTATAATTAGTATTTATTTCCCAATTATCTAGTATGAATTATCATAATTAGTTAATCTACATCAAGTCATGCTTGATTTGTGTGCATATATTTAACTATTTTGGAATAAACAAAATGAGAAAGGTCAAAATTTTCATGCATTTTTGGTGAAACCATCTATACTTACAGCCCTTAGGGTTTGAACTTAAGGCTACACCTTCACTAATTTGAGGACATTCTAAATCTAATAAAAATTCTAAATTTATCATCTACTTTTAGATTTCTTAAGATTTGTATTTAATTTTGAACTCACATGATTAGGGTTTGAGCATTCTAAAGTGATACACATCTTTGGTCCAACCCTCTCACCCTTGGAGATTATACCATACATGACTCCTTTTATAATTTGAACCTTGGTTAATTTAAATATATATATTTGAGATTTCAATATTTTCCTATCTTTCATAACACATGATGCATCTATCCTTGATATATTCATGACTTTTTATGCTTTTATGCAAACATATTTTCTATGGAGGTGTTAATTTTCCATGTCTTATCCATAGTAAATTTTCACTATAGTGTAAGAGTTGACATTGAACTTCACAAGTGTCAAGGACCAATTGAAAACAAACAAACTATTCCACACAAGAAAGAAGCAATGCAAATGCTCTATTATCAAAATAATTGATATAACATACACAATATGGTACATTATGTGCATAAAGAAGAAACCTTGGTATATATAGACAAGGATGAGACCTAGGACAAGTTAAGATGATAAAAAGTGTCCTAATAATATGACATTAAACATAAATATTAGATGCCCTAAGTAAACTTAACTAGACTATACTTCCTAAGAGGGAAACCAATTAGGTAGAAAATCCCATTCACACCAACACCCCCACTTAAGTGTAACTTAAGGAGACTGAGAAAACACATAGAGATGCAACTATAGGTTTTGGTTATAAGACCATGTTAGGTATCCATATACAAAGAATCTCTAGCTATTTGAGTAAAGGAGAAAACCCCATAGGAAAAAAATCCTCTTCAAAAGAGAGAAAATAAGAAAAACTATGTACAAGTGAAGAAAGGAAGGATGAATAAACATGAATTCCAAGGATTACTTCCGTGACTGAGATACAATAGATGTCATATCCAGACCCTTTTGATCTCAATCTATGACATCTGATTCTATACTAATCATCCCATCCACACAGGATGTCCAAGTATGAACACCTATAGATGAATTTTTCAATGTTATAATGCAATAGTTCTCAACCTTAGGATACTAATTCATAGATAAATATGATGGACCCTTTGGAGGGAATGTGCACAAATATGGGAAAAAAAATGGTAAAATTATTTTTAAATAAAAATATTAATAAAACAATCACGTTGTAAAAATTGTAATG
>VDFB02074456.1:0-40499 GCA_007258455.2 Sequoia sempervirens
AAAACCCCATGGTCCATTTGTTGTTCAGAAATCTCTAAAAGTAGAAAATTGCTATTTTTAGACATTTTGACCTTTTTTGACTTTTGATGACAACTTTACAAGATTTTGACCATTTTTATCAAAATGCCTTAGTGAAGCAAAAAAATTATTTTGGGTACAACAGAATGAAAAATCTTTGTAAAAGCGAAAAAGACCCACTAGAGAAAAAAGTCACTTTTTCTCTAGTGGGTCTATTTCGCTTTTGTTGTTCAAAAATCTCTAAAAGTAGAAAATTGCTATTGTTTTCGCAGTTTAGTTCGCTTTCAATAAAGGGGGTCCCATTTGTAGGAAGGGTGTTGTGTTGTTTTCACCACACTCCAATACAATGTTGACATAATGTTAGTCCATTTCTTGGATAGTTATTCATGAAGTGCTTTAGAATCTGAGGTTGTTCTTTCGAGTTTTATCATTTGGTTAGGATTTGTACTTGACTCAGAAGGGAGTCATCTATTGTGTCTTGACACCAAGTCTCGCGATTACTATATTTTACACATAATTAATTGCTCAAAGTCATTGAGGTTTCTTAGGAGAAGTCGTGGCAGGAAAATAATCTTAAATCCTACTTAATCACCCTTGTAATTCTCAAACCCATTGGAGGCTCCACTGCTTGCCAGCCAATAAAAGAATTGACGGAATATCAATATGGAAAAAGAAAAAGAGAATATGATGTGCTAAAAGGAAATATCTGAAAGAGAGCAATATTAAAGAATTTGGCTTTGGGAATATGCGAGTAACTCCATTGGGGCTATAGACGCTCGGCTGGCAATGGAGCAATACTCGTGAGAATTATAGGATGCTTTTGAAGTTGGGATCATTATGTAGCTCGTCACGATAGATTCTAGGAGCTTCAATGGTCTTTTGAGTTGGAATGAACGCATATGCACACACTTGTAATCAAAAGATGCGGTGCCTTGATCCAATTTAGGATTCCTCTTCCCTTTTAAGTATGTTCCCTAGTCAATTGATGGGTTGGAAAGAATTATCCAAAGGTTCTGAGTATGGAATGGGTTTTGTCTCTGAAATGTTCAGGAACATTTATTCAGGTTGGCGCTAGATGTTGTGACCTTTTCACACATCACCCCATTGCAAATGGGGACCCCCCTAATTTTTGCTTCGTTTGGGTCTTTTGGCTTTGCTTTTGGGTCGTTTTGTCGTTGTCTCTCTTTTGTCTGTCTTTCCGGGGATGTGCTCGTCTGAATTTAAATTTTGGCTAAGTCTGTAGAATTAGGGTTTGCTTTCTCATGTCAGTTTGAGGTCAAATCAAGTTTGGCTATTGAAATCTGAGACTAACATTGTTGTCAGGAGGGCTACAAACAAGTTTCCACTGGATTTTCACCAAGTTCCGACAATTTACTATTTTTAGTAAGTACTTGATTTGGGGCGTTTTCTCAGCACAGTTGAAATTCTGACCGGTACACTGCATTCTGGGCACCTTGAGCTATTTGCCTGCAAATTTTGAGTTGGAATGGACGACTTGCTACTTTTAGAAGTCTGGCCTTCAGGAGTTGATTTTAGGGTTTACATGCGAAGTTTTTCAATGCATGTCCAAAGAATATTTCTGGGTTTTTTGAGACCTACGCAGTAGTATAACATGCAAAATGAGACGATGACTTTCAGTACTCAGCCTTCGAAGACTACTTTTAGGGTTTGCATGTTGGAATTTTCTACGCATGTCCTGACATTCCTTGTGGGTTTTTCGAGAGCTTCGTAGTGGTGTAACATGCAAACCAGGATTAGGACCTTTTTCAAGAGTCGTCTTCAGGAGCTATTTTTAGGGTTTGCATGCAAGACTTTTCAGCGCATGTCAAGTTATTCTTTATGGGTTTTTCAAGAGCTACGCAGTGATCTGACATGCAAACAAAGTTGGTCATTTTTTCGGAAACTTACTATTTTTAGCATATCCACTCTGGCAGCCCCCCAACACTTAAGTAGCACAAACTGGCCGACATGCAACAAAAACGGGGTCAAACGAAGATCGTTTAAGCAACATGCAAGTCAAATTAGGGTTTCCAGCTTCGGGGCCTAAAATGATGGGTCAAATGCCAGAATTTTCGAAAGCCAGTGTATCCCACTACGATCAGTATCTTTCGAGCTATCCACTGGTAAAATTTGAGGGCAATCAGAGCACTTACTATTTATAGTAAGCCACTTCTGAAATAGGCTATAAATAGTAAGTCAGCAGCAGGCGCTAGTGTGAACAGGTAAGTTAACTCATGAGGATCACGTCATTCAAATTTCAAGATAAACGCGAGTTGTGGAGGTCTCGAAATCAAGTAGTTGCTATAAATAGGAAAAGACCTCCAGAAACATGCTATAAATAGCAAGTCAACACAAATAGCAGGTGTGGACAGGTCAGTTACGTCACAAGGGTCAAGGTAAACGAGTTTCAAGCTTTGAGAGGTCACAAAACCTTGGAAATCATAGAGACTTCAGAAACTGCTAAAAATAGTAAGAAGGGCAAGCAAGGTGTGAAAGCCTAAAAATATTCTAAGTCTGAGAAATTCGAAGCTCCCTACCCCAAATGCGCCTTAAGATGAAGAGAAGTTCCAAGAAATTTCTAAATATTGAAAATTGGAAGCTCAAGGCCTCATATGCGCCCTAAGCAAGGATGGGAGTTGAAATTTTCTCTAAGTATCCAAAACTTGAAGTAAGACTCCTTGAATGTGCCCTTGACTTGTGGAGAGGCTGAAAAAAATCCAAGTATGGAAAATTTGAAGCTCAACCCCTTGAATGCACCTTTGATTGGGAGGAGGCCTTAAAAAAAATCTAAGCACGTGAAACTTGAAGTAGACCCCCTCATTTGTGCCTTGACTTGAAGGGGAGACTAGAGAGTATGCTAAATGTTTTAAATTTGAAGTAAGACCCCTTGTATGCGCCTTAGCTACTTGAGGAAGATTAAACAGTTTCTAAGTCCTTGAAACTTGAAATAAGGACCTCTATATGCGCCTAAGAAGTTGAGAAGACTAGAAAATACTCTAAGGCATTCAAAACTTGAAGAAGAAACCCCTATATGCGCCCAAGCTTGAGGAGATGCCATGAAGAAATATCCTAAGTGTTGAAAAGAGAAAGTAGAGGGGGTCATATTCGCCTTAACTTGAAGGAGGAGGTTGGAAATGTGACTAAGTATTAAAAACTTGAAGCTCCCTACCCTAAATGCGCCTTGAAAAGAAGAAAAGGCTTAAAGTTTTCTAAGTATCACAAATTGGAAGTCCACCCTCTAAAATGCGCCCTTACAAGCTTGAAGTTAGTTGAAAATTTTCTAAGTGTGGAAAAATGAAAGCTCCTGCCGTCCTATGTGCCTTGACTTTGAGAGTGGACAAGATATGTTTCTAAGGCATTAGAACTTGAAGTTCATGTTGTCAAATGCGCCTTAACCCAAGGAGAGGTGTTGGGGTGTTTCTAAGTGTCATAAATTGGAAGGAGGACCTATAAAATGCGCCCAAGCTAATGAGAGGAGTTAGAAATTTGTCTAAGGCATCAAGATTGGAAGTAGCCCATGTCATATGCGCCCTAGCAATTTGAGATTAGTGGGAAAATTTCTAAGTATGAAGAATTGAAAGCTCAAGGGTGGAATAGCACCAAGGCAAGGAGTGAATTTTGAAAATTTTTCTAAGTCTGGAAAACTAGAAGCAGACCCCTTTGATGTGCCTAACTCAAGAGTTGAAGTTGGAAATTTTTCTAAGGCAATAAAATGGAAGTCAAACCCCCCATATGCGCCCATCAAGGATGGAGAAGGAAGTTTGTCTAAGTGGTGGAATTAAAGGCAAGGTTCTTCAAATACGCCCTTCATGAGTCAGGCAAGTGGATAAAATTTCTGAGGCAAGACAAGGAAAAGCACGCCCAGAGGAGAAGAAAGAATAAACCTTGGTGAAATATTTTGCAAAGGTTAAAAATAAAAGAATTAAATGTCCCCCTTCGTAGTGATACACATGAATTTTGCATTTTCTGAGGGGAATTTTCTTCTGGGTACTGGATATCTTCAACAAGGAGATGATTTTGAAATTCTTCACGCCCTGCCAAAAGACTCTAGGATGGAGATTTTACTCGGGCGCTTGGTTGATGAATTTTCTAGAGGAAATAAATTATTTCTAAGGCAGATGGGTTGGAAATTTGGCTATGGCAAAAAGGGGATATCATGCTGGTTGGAAAATTTTCTAAGGAGAGAGAAATCAAACAACACCCTCTAAACACGCCGTCAAGTTGGATAAAGTTTCTAAGGCACAACTTCAAGGTACACAGGAAGCAGAGTACAAGATGGAAATTTGGCTAAGGCATGAGGAATTTGAGGATGAAGTTTGCCAGAGGAAAAAAGATGAGCCCTATCAGATTCAAAGATCACTCAAATCTTGGGGGTCAAAGCATGGAGATCTGGTAAGTGAAAAGATTTTATATCATGAAGTGTTTGATACTCTTCTTTTTGTTTGTTTTTGCAGGATGAACGCCGGGACCGGAGCACGATGACTTGAAGTGATGAAGCAAGTAATCCATGATGTTGCAACCTTCGAAGGGAGATAAAGTTATGAGTTTCGAGCTCTTCCACGAGATCTCAATTGCACCCAAAACATGAAAGAAGAAAAGTTGCAAGAAATGGCTAAGTGTTGGAATAACCTAGTATGTGCCCAACTCAAGTGGCAAAGAAGAAATGTTTTCAAAGCTCAGGATGAAAAAATAAAAATAAAAATGGAAACCCAAGCAAGCACTTCAAAGTTGAAGAACAACATCAAGGAGGAAAATCATCGTTGAGCACGAGAAAGAAGTTGCCGCCTTGAAGCAAGATCAAGAACGTGCCTAACGTGCCAGTCCAAGAAATTGAGGCAGTATTGGGCAAACTCATCCAGTTTGCAACCGGATAAGGAACAGTGCGAACACGTCTATGAATAGGGATCTTCTAGAGGATGGTGGACATTAATTGTTCATTTATTACTCCACTCCTCTTTTAGGGTTAGGGCTGAGGTGGCACAATTTGGGCCATCCATCTGATTGTAATCTGGACCGTCCATTGGACTTGGCCAGCTATATAAAGGGGCATCCCCCCTCATTTGTAACTCATTAGAATTAGACATTAGATCAGAGATTAGAATAGAGAGACAACTAGGTGATAGCTTAGAGGTAGTTTAGTATAGATCGATAGGATAGTTTGAAAAAGAGGGAAAGTTTTCCCTTTGAAAACTTTGTAAGAAATTGTTGTGAACACTCTCTCAATAAAAAGAGTTTTCATTGATGGTGAATTTCGTCTTTTGTTGTGAGTAGCTAGCAAGGTTTCTTCGTCCTTCTGATTCAAATAGTAGCTTAAAGTTGGGTAAATTTCATGCAAGTAGATAGTAATAATGGAATGTGGTGTTTGATCTAAGCAAGCTTCGCTTATCCATACCACTAGCGGGCTCACTGACGGTGTGTTCGCCTTGTGTGGTCAACTCGAAACGTTGTGGACATAACTTCAGTCACAATTTGAATGATGGTATGCGTCATTGTGATGGTATCTTCATGTCAAGCGGTGGTTTGAATATCTTTAGTCACCTCCCCTGAAGATTGCACCGATTCCGTGGAAGCTGTCTGACGTGAGGCAAAGCGAAGTCCGGTTGAAGTTTGCTGAAGTTAAGCTCCATATCCTGCATTTAGGATAGAATTTAGACTCTCTAAACCCTACAACCATTTTAAATTCAGTATTTTCTGGTTAGTATAGGAAACCCATGCTTCGTTGATAAATCTATCAAACTGTGAAAATCCCTTTCTTTGTTGTTGAACAATTTCGTAAGTCCCCTTGAAATACTAGCAAATCACATCGAGCCGACTGAGACTATCCACTGCATGAAGGAACCTTGGAGTTGAACGCACGAACTCTCTCGCAATCTTAGCGTGCTGGATACTTTGATCAAGAGAGAATAGGGTAGCCATTGGTAACTTTTTTTTGTGTTGGTGCGGTCACGAAAAACACATCAACAAGACCCACTAGAGAAAAAGTGACTTTTTGACAATTTTGACTAGACTAGTGTGATCGTGACGAAAGATTAACCAATCAAAATCATTTTGAGCCATTTCTAGAAAGATCTTATTTTTAGGTTTTTTCTAAAAATAGGGGCTTGAAACCCTAATTTCAAAATTTTCAAAATTTTGCGAGCATTCTTTTGACAATAAACCCAGAAAAACCCCATGGTCCATTTGTTGTTCAGAAATCTCTAAAAGTAGAAAATTGCTATTTTTAGACATTTTGACCTTTTTTGACTTTTGATGACAACTTTACAAGATTTTGACCATTTTTATCAAAATGCCTTAGTGAAGCAAAAAATTTATTTTGGGTACAACAGAATGAAAAATCTCTGTGACTGCATTTGACTAGAGCTCGAGGAATGGAGCCCACAATCTCCGTTGTATCTACCTCTGATTCTTGCATCATGTTGGGGTTCATTATTGCTACAGTGGGATATTCTCATCATTTCAGTTTTTTTTTGCTTTTTCAAAGTGAGGGCTGTATTCATCTGTCCTATAACCTCCAGCTCGATGTTCAGACATAATTTGACATTGTGGCCAGCAATCTGTGCAAGGTGGTATTTGAGGCAATCAATGCCTCCACTCATATTCAACCCACAATAGTTGCAGTTGACTGATCCTGTGGTCAGTCCTAGTATGACATGCTTCCAACTGACATCCATGTTGCCAATACTTCACTTCCACTTGTTGATGCCATTGGATACAAAGTACAAATCTTGACATTGAAAAAATAAGAAAAATAAATTTAGTTCCTGCAAACCCTAGCTTTAATTTTATTTTTTTTGTAAAACCCTAGCGATGAAAAAATTAAATGCAAAAAGCCTAGCTAGCATAGATTAATTCTAATGCATGTGAAACACAAATGAAAATGTAAGGGAATAATTTAAAAATATAATCAAGTTTGAAAAAACTTAATTAAATGCAAAAAGCCTAGCTAGCATAGATTAATTCTAATGCATGTGAAACACAAATGAAAATGTAAGGGAAGAATTTAAAAATATAAAACAAGTTTGAAAAAACTTGGAAAAGTATTAGAAAAAGAAAACATACCTAAACTATCTTTTGAAAATTGCTAAATGCTTCCACAATCACCTAAAATTGCCACAAGATCTCAAAGGAGGTAGTTGCTGTGTGAGTGAGAAGTGAGGGAAAGCATGTCTTATAAAGGGGAAAAACACAGTGTTCTTAACATATCTTTGACATATTTCTGCTGCAGACTGTGTTGTAGACATAGTGACAATTCACAGGAACAGACCGACTGAGTACCTTTGTTACTCACTGTGAGTCTCAGCTGCAAATCTGCAGGTGAGTTCCTTGCCTGGGACTGCAGCTTGTGAGTACTCATGGGTTACACAGATACTCAACGAATTTTAAACTGTGGTGAGAGGTTGATGCTTGTAATGGTACTAAAAAGTTAAAAACCCAATATGGGTTCACTTAAGTGCTTAGGGAACAAAACAAGTATGCTTGAAATGTAGCTATCTAATTTTGAGAGAAATATTGGGACAGAAACAAAACATTTGCCACACATGTATAAAAGGAACAATCCATGAAAAGATATACAATCGTGATATTTGTAAAAGACCACAACTTAGTATGAGATATCTAGAAATGTTTTCATTAATATAGTCAGTAATATATGTGGTCTCCTAATGTTTTCAGGCCTATCTCACATATAAGACCCAGTGCACTCATGGATAGAGACTCCTGTTGGACTATGCACCTTGCTCATGTAGAAGGGTAATGGATGATGTGATGGTTGATTGCAATGGTCCAATTGTATGTGACCTTGGTAACTCATCATTAACTCAAAAGTAAATTCAGGCAATAAGTACATTACATGGATGCATAGCATTCCTTTTTTTAAAATTCTTGCTCTATTCAGATTATTTACAATGATGAAAGTGTAATGAAAAAAACTTCACTCTAGTTGTTAAGAAGATGTCATCTTTGTCTCTCTAGTTCAGGGGATGTAATAACATTGTTTAGTATGTATTCAGTTTGATCCTCCACTGGTTTTCTAGGAGAATATTCAAAGAAGCTACGCTATGACGAATTTGTTATCTTGTCCTTCTAACCTAGTTTTTATCCTTGCCTTTTTCATTATTACGAAGTCCCACTAATAGCAGCCCACAAATTGGAGATACCCAATTCCAGACAGCTGTTTTTAATTATGTATTTTTTTCCTGAAAGCTCTGTTCATAATCATTTTTTTAGCTTCTTTGAAAATGGGCATGTTTTAACAGGGAAATCCTATAGGCTATTTCTCATGGTTTTGTAATATTAAGGAAGTTAATTGCATACAACAATTAATTTATGGTTCTTCTATTTGTCTACTAACTCAGTGGATGATGTTTTGTTGTCAGCTAATTCAAAAGGGGCCTATAAGGGACATACAAGGACATTCCCTTTTGACAGTCGCCAACCACTCAAATATATGGTGGGTGCAGCTTCAGAAGGCTATCTTAGTAGCTGGAGGCAAACTTGGGAAACCTGAAATATTGGCATCAACCACTGATACTCGCTTTATGAGGGAGAAAGGAATCCCATCTTTTGGATTCTCACCAATGTCAAACACCCCAATATTACTTCATGACCATAATGAGGTTCTTTGAATATACCAAATGATTTTTACATTCTCTCACACAAGGATTAAGTACACGTGCATAAACAAACTTTCATTTATGTCTTAACACACTGCGTAGGATTTTCAGCTTTTTCTTATGCTAGTTTAATTTATTTTACATTTTTTTGCAGTTCTTAAATGAAGCAGAGTTTTTAAAGGGGATAAAGGTGTACAAGAAAATTATTGAAATATTAAGTTCCTATACTGAATCCATTGATGATATAGCTTTCAAAGATGAGTTATAATGCTGTGTGATATTGATGGAACATTACACAGAAGACTGGTCAATGGTACAACAGTCGTGTTCCATTTTATTCCCACATAAATGGGATAATTTCTGATTGAACAGCTTCACTGGAACAGCTAAACAGAGAAGATGGTGTTTAGTGTGATTACAGAGATCCCGGTGTTTATAATTCTATGCCAAAATCAGATTTATCACTGAAACTTTTGTGTAGATTCCACCTAAAATGCAGCAGGTATTGTTCAAATCTTATTGCATTAATGTAAAGTGTTTGTAGTTGGAGGCTGTTAAAATGTTAAAAAGTCCCCAGTACTGTTAGACTTTTCACATGATTGACAACAAAGTGCTCTGCTCTGCTTTATGGCAAGGCATTTTAGGGCTACTTGGGTGGCATTTTAGACAATGCACTATAATTAATACATATCAAGTGCAATTATGCAAAGCATATTTCCCTGTTCTTGAGAGCTTACTATATATATTTATTAGTACTTTTATGTTTTCAACACCACAAATATTGAGGAAAAACTCCTGATAGTGAACCCAAAAGAGATGATCATAGATTGTATTATGAGACTGTTAAAATCTTATTTTCTAAACATTAGGATTTTGCTTCTCTTTATCATTTTGTATGCACTAAAACTTTAGCGCCCTTGGCTTACACTCTGATATTCGAACTCATTTGTTTTTTGTCACCTAATACTAATCCCAGAGTTAAAGGCAGGGAATTCCTTTGATTTGTGATTCCACTGAATCGAGTTCACAGGAAAATGTATCACTATCAGAGAAGGAATCCCATTTCATTCATCAGGGCTGTATTAACTGCACAAACTTGGCCATTGTCTTGTTGGTATCAGAAATTAGAATGGACACTCTGATTCCTTGGGTTGCCCTCTCATGCATCATTTTATTCAGCAAAAGATCCAAAAATATCTTTATATTCGTTTTTAGGGATGAACAGCTATAGTTACAACAGTTATTAGTGATCAGTTTCAACTGTTTATGGTGTATGCCAGACAGATTCAACTTCTCCAACACAAATGGTTTATCACTGCAAGAGGCTGAACGCTGAGATCTGCTTGAGCACTATAGCTCTTCCAACATAGACAAATTCAAATTCAATTAATTTGCAAGCTGGCCCATGCTTGAGAAATCCAACTGTTGTGTCAGTGAACTTATAAGTTGCTGTTGTTTGGAGGGGTTCAACAAACATCTGATACCAACGCTGTGCTGCCGATGCACCCTTTTATGATAACTGCAGTAACAATGCCAAAGGGACTTGTTATCAATGGATTTGCACCCTAGCTAAGCACTTAGCTCAGCAATCCAATGGAACATGGAAACACTCTAGGGCCTGTGGGTTGCATATAGTTTAGAGTGAATCTCCAGAGAGGGCTGGTTCTCTTGGTACTCACTTAATTTAACCTATATTGCTTCTTGTTGAGAAAAAAGATGGAAAATGATGTAAAAATGAAACCTAAATACTAATGGGTGATGCACTAGATTGTTACTAGAACCTATGTTGCTGTTTCACACACAATTTGCTCAACATTATAGCGTTTTCTAGCACAACTCAGGATTTTTGACTAATCCATGCATCAATATTTCATAGGGAAGTTTGTATATTCATGATTTTATAAGGAAATGATATATTTTTACAGCGCACACCTTTTTAACCAGCAACACAGCCTATGACCTGCACAATATTTGTATTCTCTTTGTTTGAAAATATTGAAAAGTGAGACATAACATACGGATTTCATATATAAGATCACAAAAGTACATCAATCACTCAGTTTATACACAACAAAAGTGTCATTTGAAGGCAAAAAAACTGATCTTTTATTGATGAGAAAGGCGTACATAGCAAAATAAGCCTGGAAATGCTGTTTGAATTACTTGAAAATGATGGTGTTACATTGATTTTTAAGTCATGGACTGATTGGTTTTTTGAGTTTACAGTGCAATATTTCATAGAAAGAACTTATTATAGTTACAATGCTGTTTCAAACTATGCAAGAACTGAACTCCTAACTGTCCCTAGGTGTCCACTTTAGCTTAGAACAACTTCCTATTCTCTAGTAGCTTATTATAAGGAATAGGTGACATGTGTCTTGCCTTGTTGACTAGGTCAAATCTCCTCATGGGCATCCAGCTGCTGCTCCTAGATACCTGCTGCTGATGTTGTTTGTTGAAAACTTCCTTGATTACTTTTAACTTTATCCACCCAAGAAGGCTCCTAGATGCTTACAAATATATTATGACTTGCTCAACTGCCCCTCGATATTCTTAAACTGTTGTCCATCTATGTTCAACTTCCTCCTAGATGCCCTCCAACTGCTCATTACTAATTTCCACCTCTCCAAACTACCAGAACCCCTTTACCATGTTCATAGGACATATGTTAAAGTTTTGAAATGGTCAACAATCTCTTAGAGGCGTAGGAGAACTTCAAGGGCAAGATTTAAAACTTGTTTGATTTCATTAAGGATTCATTATCTTCACCTCTTCACCACCTATAGGACTGTGATCTGCATTTACCCCTGCCATATTCTTGTTTCATGTGCTTAGGTCTCTGTATGACTACTATAATGTTCCCTGTAACCCTTATGGTGATTGTGTTCTCAATGTTGGATAGTTAACACTTCCTTAGAGAGACTTCACTATCATTTGACTCCTTTTTGCATTATCTACCAACATTTGACACAAAAGACCCTTGTAAGTCACTGCCTTCATCAACGAGCATCACTATCATTCATAAATCACTGGACTCTCATGGTGTTCTCAAGACATTCTTCTTTGCATGACATAGACATTTGATAACAACAACAGATAAGTTTACATGTTACATGACTGTCCTCTTGTCCTTTTAACTATACGTTGTCATTTAAACCCTATCATCTCATGGGTTGTCAAGCATGAGTTGACTGTATTGCTATTGTTAATAAATAATAATGTTGCTCTTGTCATGATTTGAAACTAGGTCTTCATCCTCAATAGGTCTCTTGCCACTATCCTAACAGGCCTATAGGTTGTTCCTCTATCTTTGCTTAGCTTCAATGTTTGCTAACTCTTTGTTGTACCCAAAATTAAATTTTTGTTTCAATAAGGCATTTTGATTAAAATAGTCAAAATTTTGTAAAATTGTGATCAAAAGTTAGTTTTAGGTCAAACCAAGCATGGGATTTTTGTGGGTTTAATGTTTAGAAGATATTGGCAAAATGCGAAAATTTTGAAAATTAGGGTTTTCAGGTCCCTATTTTTAGGAAAAACCCTAAAAAATAAGATCTTTCCAGAATTGGCTGAAATTAATTTTGATTGGCTTATTTCACTTCACGATCACATTGGTGAAGTAGGAATCAAGAAAAGGTCAATTTAAGTCTAGTGGGTCAATTTCACTTTTTCATGAGGACCTCTGAGGTCGTCAATAGTAGTTGGCTAGTACTAGGTGTCAAAATTTAAGCCTGAAACCCATCACAAAAGATTTTATGGTGAAAGATGTTGAAAAAGATGCTTCGCGACGAAGGGGATTTTCAAATGGTGAAAAATGGAAAAAATATTCTAAGTCTGGAAACACTTCACCTTGCTACGAAGGAGGTACTTGTGCAATCAACATGCAAGTCAACTTTGCAGTATCCGTATGAGCAAGTTTGGTGGTGTTGTCATTAATGTTGTCATTGATGTCAACACAGTACAAGATGTTGCAGATTGTGCATGTATAGTTGAGATGTTGAGATGTTGTGAGTACATGGAGCTATCCTTATGATGTTGCAAATGTGCTGAAATGATGGGTTACCAAGTGCTTTTGAGAAAATTAATAAAGAGTGAAGTCAGAGTTATGTATGTGTTCAGAATGTGCTCCGGTATGTGCTTCACATTTCTTCTGTGTTGATCTTATGCTTGTGCAGATTTGAAGAATTGTTTATGGGCATCTATTGGTGACATCTCTTGGATTGTAGCTTTTGGATTGATGGAGTGTGAAAGTTGTGTTCACCGGTGTGTGAACTAGGAGAAATGTTTCTGCTCCGCAGTCCTCCGCTGATTTGTTTCATGTCTTGCGGATCTAAAATATGTCTTGTAATGGTGGTCTCTGTGTTCTAACAAAAGTGTTTGTGGTTTGGTGCTCCAGAAGATGAGTTCCATAGCTTCTATGTATATTTGTGCAGTCTGGATGGACTGTTGGAAGGTATTTTGTGTTTGAAGGTTGTTGCACTTGCTGCGAATGTATATGAAGATATCTGAGATGTGTTCTCATGCATAATGAAGCATGTTACGTTGTTCGCATGTTATCTTCTTGTTGGAAAGCGTGTACTTCAATGCTCATTTATGTTTTCATTAGGTTTGGCCGACCTGGTGTTTACACTTCATATGAAGGATTAAAAATTTAATTAAGGAACCGTGTGTTTGATCCAAAACGTTGTTTTGGGTCGTAGTTAAGTATTGGTGTGGTCCACTCCCATTCCTTTTCACTAGGGGAATGTTGAGTTGCCGACCTAATTTGAATTTATGAAATGAAGCGTATGTAGCCGACTTTGGAGAAAGTTTCTAAGGTTGAAGAGGGTATAAATACAAGTCGAGATGTTGCGAATGAATCAATCAAGCAAGCCACGAGTTTGAAGAGCAGAGTTGTGCAAAAGTGAATTGAGGCAGCAATACTTTAATGTGTTAGATTCTTGAAAGCAATGAGCTAACGGTGTCTACAATTCTTTTGATCAAGGCTGCGGATGTGTGTAATTTGTTGTGGTGGATCTTTACTGTAATCTTTTGTATTTGAAGGTAGTGAGCCTCTCTGTTGGACAGTGAGTTCTTTTTGTTGGCAGTGAGCCTCTTGTATTTGGTTTGCTATTAGTTTATATTGCGAGTTAATCCTCACTGTAGTTTTTCCCTCATTGGGTTTTCCACGTAAAATCTGGTGTTCATTATGTTGATTTTCTTTTCTATTATCTGCATTGCATGTTCATACTTAATAACATAATTGTGTGGTTGTGAAGTTGATAAGTGTTTGAGTTTTGAGTTTGAATTTGAATTTGGTGACAACTGATTCACCCCCCCTTCTCAGTTGTCTTGCGACTTTTAACAATTGGTATTAGAGCTTTGGTTCCTTGGTGAAGGGCTTAACCGCTTAAGGTAGGTCTGATGGCGTATAAGTTGGTGATCCCTATATTTGATGGATCTGATTACAGTGACTGGAAAGTGCAAATGAGAGGTTACATTATCTCTCTTGGATACAAGACCTGGAAGGCTGTTGACATGAAGTATGTTGCACTGGCAAGTGGTCCTACCACTGCAGATGAGGTTTCTGCTTATGAGGAGAATGAAAAAGCGAGGCATGCGATCTATAGTGCTTTATCTAAGACAAAGCGAACAAAGGTTATTTCCTTGGGCACTGCACATGAAGTTTGGAAGAAGTTGGAAGATCTTTATGAAGGAAATGATAGAGTGAAATTGACAAAGAAGCTAATAGCAAAACACAAATATGAAAATTTGAAAATGGAAGAACATAAAGATATTGCAAGCTATTTTCAGAGGGTTGATCTTGTAACAAATGAAGTTAGGAATCAAGGGGGGCACTTTGATAGATGCAGATATGATTGAGAAGATTTTAATGACCTTATTAGAGTGTTACAGTGATAAGGTTTTAGTAATTGAGGAAATGTATGATCCTAAGAAACATACTAAAGAACAACTATTTGGCACCTTGACTGCATTTGAGATGAGAAAGTTTGGAAAGAAAGTGGAGAAGATAGAAACGACATTTAAAGCAACAAATACTGAAGATGATCCAGATAGTGATGGTTTAGATGAGTTGGAAGCAAACTTTACAAGGAAGTTGAAGAAAGGCACCGATAAGTACAAAGGTATGTTGCCCTTTAAATGTTTTAGTTGTGGTAATATTGGTCATTATGCTTCAAGATGTCTAAATAGAGCTGTACATAAGAACATAGATCATAAAGATGGAAAGGATAAGAAATTCAAGAAGTTGTATTATGTTAGAGAAAAAGTTGGAATATCTGATGATGAATCTGATTATGAGGGTGATGATAGTGAATGCTTGTTCTCAGCTTTGGAGAATAAATCTGTGTTTGGTAACTCTGGAAGATGTGCAAGAGAAAGTGATTTGGAAAACAAGAAGGTACTTTGTTCACTGCATTCCATGCTAGACAAGATGAAGACTATTGGTGATTGACAGTGGATGTTCTAATCACATGACCAAAGATAAAAGTAAGTTCACTAAACTTGAAAATATGATGGTGGTTTGGTCGTGTTTGGTGATGATTTTGGAGCGAAAATTGTTGGGAAAGATACAATTAGTTTTGATGGAATACACAACACTGATGATGGATATTATGTAAAAGGCTTAAGGCATAACTTTTTGAGTGTTGGATAGATGTGTAGCAAAGGTTTCAAACTTGTGTTCAGGATAATTCTCATGAGATCAGAAAAGGGCCCAGAGCTATGGTTGTTGCAGGAAGAACTCATGGAAACATCTATCAGCTTAAGGGTGTTGATGGTCAATGCCTTGTATCTCAAGTTAATGAAAGTTGACTATGGCACCGAAGAATGGGACATATGAACTTTGATAATCTGGTCCGGATTAGTTCAAGAGAGGTCCAAGATCTGCCTAAAATCACAAAGCCTACTAATATTGTTTGTAGAAGCTATCAGTTAGGGAAACATACAAGATGCAATTTCAAGGGAAAAGAGCAATCTACTACCGAAATGCTGGAATTAATTCATACAGACCTCTATGGTCCTACCAGGACAGGAAGCCTAAATGGTGACATGTATTTCATGCTCCTTACGGATGATTATTCTCAAATGACGTGTTGCTTTTCTTAGAGAGAAGATTCAAGCTCTGGATAGGTTTAAAGTGTTAAGGCAAGAGTAGATAATGAAGTGAACCTGAGAATCAAATGTTTGAGATCTGATAGAGGTGGAGAATTTACTTCTAGTGAGTTTAATGCATTTTGTGAAGAACGTGGCATAAAGAGACATTTTTCTGCTCCTAGAACTCCTTAGCAAAATGGAGTTGTTGAGAAAAAGAATCAGACTGTGCAGGAGGTTGCAAGAACCATGATGAAAGAAGCAAATGTACTTGACGTGTACTGGAGAGAGACAATACACACTGTTGTTTATATTCTCAACATAGTTCATATCAGAGGCAATAGCACAAAGACTCCTTATGAGTTATGGACTGGTAAGGCTCTTACTATGAAATACTTTAAGGTGTTTGGAAGCAAATGTTACATTAAAAAAGATGATGAGAATCTTGGGAAGTTTGATGCTAGATGTGATGAAGGGATTTTCCTTGGATACTCGACTACCAACAAAGCATATAGATGCTTCAATAAAAGATTGAGGAACATTGTTGAGAGTGCTAATGTGAAGGTTGATGAGGATATGCACAGACCTATTGAGATAAGTGAAGTTGAACCAGATGATCCTATTTGCGCACCAGTACCTGAAGAGAATAAGGAAGAGGAAGAAGAACAAACTGAAGAAGAAGAAAAAAATGCACTAGAACTTGTTCCTAAGACTCCTAAGAATGTCTAGAAGAATCATCCAAAGGAACAGATAATTGGAGATAAGAGTGAAGATGTGAAGACAAGAAGTAGAGTAGCAGCTGAGGCAAATCTTTGTTTACTTTCTAAAATAGAACCTAAGTCTGTATGTGAAGCATGTGAAGATGAGAGTTAGGTTAGAGCTATGAAAGAAGAGTTGCAACAAATAGAGAAGAATCAGACATTGGAACTAGTTCTTAGACCTATAAATAAAAATGTAATTGGTTCAAAGTGGGTGTTCAGGAATAAGTTGAATGAAAATGGTTAAGTTATAAGAAACAAAGCAAGACTTGTATGCAAGGGATACTCACAAGTTAAAGGCATAGACTTTGAAGAGACATTTGCCTCGGTGGCAAGAATGGTAGCTATTAAGATGTTTTTGGCATTTTCTGCCCACAAGGATTTCAAGGTATATTAGATGGATGTCAAGTTTGCATTTTTGAATGGAGAACTGGAAGAAGAAGTATACATGGAACAACCTGAAGGATTTTAGTTATCAGACAAACCATAAATGGTTTGTAAGTTGTAAAAGACATTGTATGGACTGAAACAAGCACCCAGAGCGTGGTATGCTCAATTGGACAAATACTTGACACAACAAAAGTTTAATAAGGGCTCTATAGACAACAATCTTTATTTCAAGATGGAAGGAAACAAAATGTTGATAATGGTAGTGTTGGACTTGCTGTTGCACCAAAAGATCGACTTTTCAATGCCCAATACAAGCTTCGGTTAAGAACCACAGGACGTGGTTAGACCATGTCACAAACCCAAGCACTAGTGTTGCAAGGAAGACCAAGGGTCACACCTTGCAACGATCCCCCCCAGCACAAGCGTGGGGTTTGAACCTGTGACCAACTCTGATACCAATTGTTGGACTTGTCGTTGCACCAAAAGATTGACCTGTCAATGCCCGATACAAGCTTCGGTTAAGAACTAGAAGAGGTGGTTAGACCATGTCACAAACCCAAGCGCTAGTGTTGCAAGGAAGATCAAGGGTCACACCTTGCAACATGTAGTATATGTTGATATCATTTTTGGAGGAAATGAATGTATGTGTAAGAGATTTGTAGAGGAAATGCAAAAAGAATTTGAAATGTCCATGATTGGTGAGTTGAATTTCATTCTTGGTCTTCAAGTAAATCAAACCGATAAGGGGATATTCATTTCACAATCAAAATATGTGAAAGAGTTGTTAAAGAAGTTTGGAATGGATGACTCCAAACTGGTTAGTACTCCTATGGTGACCGGATGTAAGTTGAGTAAAGATGATGAATATGATAAAGTTGATCAGAGCAAATATAGATATATGATAGGTGGACTGTTGTATTTTACTACTACTAGACCAGATATCATGCATGCAATATGTTTAGTTGTTAGATTTCAAGCAGAATCTAAAGAAGCACATGTTATAGTTGTAAAGAGGATATTCAGATATCTTAAAGGCACACCGGATTATGGATTATGGTATCCTAAGGATACTAATTTCACTCTAAGTGCTTATACTGATGCAGATTGGGCTGGTTGTGTGGATGAGTGGAAGAGTACCAGTGGAGGTGCTTTCTTTCTTGGTGGAAGATTGGTTTCATGGTTAAGTAAGAAACATGATTCGGTTTCTTTATCCACTGCAGAAGTAGAGTATATTGCTGCAACATCTTGCTGCACACATGTTTTGTGGATGAAGCAAACACTTAAGGATATTGGAGTGATATGTGATGAGCCTATACCTATCTTCTGTGATAATACAAGTGCTATAAACATTTCAAAGAATTTGGTAATGCATTCAAGAACAAAACATATATCTATCAGATATCATTTCTTGAGAGAGAAGGTATTGGAGAATAAAGTTAGGCTGGAGTATGTGTCTACAAAGGAACAAATTGTAGATATATTTACTAAGGCTCTTTCAAATGATACTTTTGAGTATCTCAGGGAGAAGTTGGGGGTCATTGGCCCTTCGAACTAGGTGCACATGGAGGTGCATCAGTCCAATGGATCTACAGATTCTTCATTTATCTGGACTGATGAATGGGTCTACTCCGCAGGGGGAGTAGAAATTTTTCATTGTTGCAGTATGAGTTGTGTGGGTGCACTCCTAAGGGGGAGTGATTAGAGCTTTTGATTTTTGCCATTGATGTCAAAGGGGGAGAGAGAGTCATGTGAAAAACAGTAGAAGAGGAAGAGAAGGTCTTTTCCTGGAATATTCAAGAATGTTGTGCAGATTGTCTAATATGAAAACAAAGGAGAGTGTTGTCTTTGATGGTTTTTCACATAATGTGTTGCCATCAATGACAAGGGGGGGATTGTTGCAAGTATGAGCAAGTTTGGTGGTGTTGTCATTAATGTTTTCATTGATGTCAACATAGTATAGGATGTTGCAGATTGTGCATGTATAGTTGAGATGCTGTTGAGATGTGAGTACATAGAGCTATCCTTATGATGTTGCAGATGTGTTGAAATGATGGGTTACCAAGTGCTTTTGAGAAAATTAATAAAGAGTGAAGTTAGAGTTATGTATGTGTTCAAAATGTTCTTTGGTATGTACTTCGCATTTCTTTTGTGTTGATCCTATGCTTGTGTGGATATAAAGGATTGTTTATGGGCATCTGTTGGTGACATCTCCTAGATTGTAGCTTTTGGATTGATGGAGTGTGAAAGTTGTGTTCACCGATGTGTGAATTGGTTTGACAAAGCTGTTTGTCTGTGGACTGGGAGAAATGTTTTTGCTCCGCAGTCCTCTGCTGATTTGTTTCATGTCTTGTGGATCTAAAATATGTCTTGTAATGGTGGTCTCTATTTTGACGAAGGTGTTCATTGTTTAGTGCTCTGAAAGACAAGTTCCAGAGCTTTTGTGTAGTTTGGATGGACTGTTGGAAGGTGTTATGTGTTCGAAGGTTGTTGCACTTGCTATGGATGTATATGAAGGTATTTGAGATGTGTTCTCGTGCATAATGGAGCATGTTATCTCGTTTGCGTGTTATCTTCTTGTTGGAAAGCATGTACTTCAATGTTCATTTGAGTTTTCATTAGGTTTGGCTGACCTGGTGTTTACACTTCATATCAAGGATTGAAAATTTAATTATGGAAGCGTGTGTTTGATCCAAAACGTTGTTTTGGGTCATAGTTAAGTATTAGTGTGGTCCACTCCCACTCCTTTCCACCATGAGAATGTTAAGTTGCCGACCTAATTTGAATTTATGAAATGAAGCATATGTAGTCGACCTTGGAGAAATTTTTTAAGGTTGAAGAGGGCATAAATACAAGTTGAGATGTTGGGAATGAATCAATCAAGTAAGCCACGAGTTTGAAGAGCAGAGTTGTGGGAAAGTGAATTGAGGCAACAATACTTTAATGTGTTAGATTCCTGAAAGCAGTGAGTTGACAGTGTCTACAATTCTTCTGATCAAGGTTGTGGATGTGTGTAATTTGTTGTGGTGGGTTTTTACTGTAATATTTTGTATTTGTAGGCAGTGAGCCTCCCTGTTGGACAGTGAGTCCTTTATATTGGGAGTGAGCCTTTGTTTCTAGGCAGTGAGCCTCTTGTATTCAGTTTGCTATTACTTTATATTGTGAGTTAGTCCTCACCGTGGTTTTCCCTCATTGGGTTTTCCACGTAAAATTTGGTGTTCATTGTGTTGATTTTCTTTTTTGTTATCTGCGTTGCATGTTCATACTTAATAACATAATTGTGTGGTTGTGAAGTTGATAAGTGTTTGAGTTTTGAGTGTGAATTTGGTGACAATTGATTCACCCCCCTCTTAGTTGTCTTTTTCCTTTTAACATCGTACACATAAAAATGGTGAAATATAGTCGTGTCTCACGTTAGCGACAATAATACTTCAATGCAGTCAACTGAGTATCACAACACAGTGTTCGTGAAGCACGAAAGAGGTAAAATCATTAGAAAATCACCAACTTTGGAGTCAATAGCGCCCTTGCAGGCCAGGGGTGCCCTTAAATTTGAAGGCCCAAATGCAGTTGTTAATGCTTGTAAAGCTAGTCATCTTCGGATTTCTGTCAGCTTTCCAACAAGTCATCAAGTGAATCCATTAGATTTGCGTAACACTGACAAACGACGACAAAGGTGAAAGATGCTAAAGGAAACAAATGTCAAAGATGGCAGTCAAATTATAGAAATTGTGCCCCTATAGCCTAGGGGCGCCCAAGAATAAATCCTATCAAATGTCAGTATTTGAGTCTATCGTCCCTTGATGATCTTAGATTCAGTCCAGCTTCGCAATGGATCTATTCGCCAGTCCATAAGACATACTGAACATTCGTAGTTGTTGATCCGTCGAGCACATAAAACAAAGGATAAAATGAAAGTCAAAAGGTGAGATGTACCTCTGCAGGCCAGGGGTGCCTAGCTTTTTGGTCTATCAAATGAGGTTTTCAGCAGCTAGCTTCTTCAAGAGATATGTTCAGAATCCTTCTGGCTACACGATGAATCCAACCAGCAACTCTTAAGACCTATCAAATTCCTGTGAATGAAGAATTAACGTAAAACACTGGAGACGAAAGCGAGTAAAAATTTGACTAAGTGTTGAAAAGATGCAACCTTCTTGGAAAAGGCACACAACTTTCTGGGGCCTCAGCTACAATTTTCTGGCTTCATCACTCCTAGGAACATCTCTTCAGAGTTGTTTAATCTCCACGATGAGATCATCAACATGAACATCAGAGCAGTCCAACTCTCGACAACAAGGGACAAGCTTGAGCATTTCGTTGAAAGTTACAAATTGAAAAATGTATCTCAAAAGCTCAATTGCGCCCATGCAAGCTAGGGGCGCCCTTGAATTTGAGCACTTTAAATCAACTTTTAAACGTTGCAATACCAATCATTCTTTCCAAAATTGAATTGGTTTTCCATTCCATGTCTCAGCATGTTCGCGGGAGTCATCAATCATCGACAACTACAAATTGAAGCATGAAGGGTCAAATTGATGAGATGGGAAAACATCCAAAAAATGGCTAAGTCTGGTGAAAAAAGCACCCTTTTTGGAAAAGGCGCCCTAGAATTCAGGGCACTAGATTCAGTTTTTAGCACTCATCTCCCAACATCTCATTAGACTTGATCCATCTTAGTGATGAATCTATCACCTAAGCATCAGGATCAATCGGGCATCCAGAATTCAGGGTCAAATAGGGGCACTTTGTCACAGCGATTTTTTTTTTTTGTTTTAACTTTCTCAAGCTTGGGCCCCAAAAGTCAAAGTTTGACCATTTAACTTTCAGTTGCAATTTTTACATGCTACCTCTTGCATATGGCGTCCAAAATTAATGGAGATCTTCAGTTCACGATGCATGCACGAGGATTAACTCAATTAGGGTTGGCGGACCTACCTAACTGGCACTACCACCTCAAATGCTTATTTGTTGAAGCATAGGCGTCACAACTTCATTATTTCTTGCAGGTTGAAGCTTAAATCAGCTATTTTCTCTCCGACGCCTTTTGAAGGATCAAACAGAGGCCATTTTTAGTGTTCTTCGAGGTTCTTCGTTTAGGTTGCATAAAGGAATAATATTTCATGCTTCATTTTTCCAGTATGTTCTTGCTAGGGATTCATCAGATTGAGGATTGAAGGAGGTGTTTTTTCTTGAGGATTGGCAAAGGTAGTTTATAACTTCTATCTTCTCACCCTCATATTTCTTCTATCCTTGTCATAGGTTTTCTCTTGCATGTCCAAGTAAATGAGATTTTTTCACAAATCTAGCCATCTGGATTTGATCAGTACATCATTCTCTACAAAACCCATGTTCTAGAATTTTTCAAGAAAATTTGCCTTGTTGCTTCTCTTTTCGAAGCTTTGCTTTTTTCTGAAGATTATTTTGCATGCCAATGAAAAAGTCAACATTCGAAAAATGGAGAAATTGGGTTTGATCAGCACATTGGCGGCTACAAAACCCATATGTCAGAATTTTTCGTGAGATAAAGCTTCTGAAGCCCCCATTGCCCCTTGCTACATTTTTCCAAAAAGTCTTTGCATGCCAAGCGAAAAAGCATTTTTTTGAATTTCTAATGTTGTGGGTTTGCTTAGAAATACATTCTCTACAAAATCCATGTCTTAGAACTTTTCGTAAAAAAATGCCCCTTGACAAGCTATTTTTAGCCTCACTAGAAGCTATTTTTAGCTCACCAGAAAAATTTGCTCAAACATATCTATGTTTATAGTCAACAGTCTAGTTTTTTAGAATGCAATTCACTCAGACTGAATTCAAGACCAAATCGGTCTTAATTCATGATTTCATAAGAAAAGCTAACACTGATTTGCATAAAGTGCATCAGGAGGGTTGATTCAAAGAATTTGACAGGCGTAGTCACTCAAAGTCCACATGGTTTCATACCTTGTATAGTTGATAGCCTTCCAAGGTCAATTTAGAGGGTTGAACATAGTTGGAACCCTGAGTGTGCAACGAGTTCATGTGCATTTCTCACAATTAGAGTGTTCACAATCAAACTTTGCGGTACAACACTCTTCCATTGAGAAAAATCAAGAAAAGCGTTAGAAGCATAAAACTGCAAAAGAAACAAAGGTCATCACTCCAGTTACAAAGCCGCAAAAGTTACCAATCAATGAACTGCCAGTTGAAGTGTGCAAATATTTCCAGGATTGCTCAAGTTGTTGATAGGTAGTAAACTGATAGTTGAGACATGTGACAACCTCTAGGTGAGGCAGTTAACAACTTCTTGAAGGAGTTGATTGCTCATAATCACAACCAGTGAACTACTAAGTCAGGCAACCTCACATTTTCTAAATAGATGTTAGACACAACATTAAATTGATGCGTCTTTCCAAGTTAACTCGTTGTCCCATCAATCATCCATGTCTATTTTGGAGATATCTATGTACATATGGAGTTCTAGTTTAATTTAGAATCAGTTAACTGAGGTAGTTTTTCCAGTTAACTGTTAGGTTTGCTTTGTTTAGACATAGGAATAAATCTTGCATGTTGGCAAGATTGAATGTTAACTCAAGGAGATTTTAGGGTTCCCTACTCCTTTGAGATTCTATAAATAAGAGCAACCTTTCTCAGTGTATTTTAACTTTTGATGTGATGACAAATTGTTGTGCCCACCTTGCCGTGCAATATTGCTATTCTGTATTGGTTCACTTTATTCAATATAAAGATAGTTTGATCATTTATTGTATGTGTGTCTCATAATGCAATTTGTTGTCCTAGATTTATTAGTGTTTTAATAATCTTTCTTTCATATCTACACCTCGGATAGGTGTTCCACCTCCTTGGGAATTTAGAAATAGAGATTATCGTTTGATGTTGTTTTTAATAATATTTCTTTCATATCTACACCTTGGATAGGTGTTCCACCTCCTTGGGAATCTAGAAATAAAGATTGTCATTTAGTGTTTGCTTCCAATAATCTACTTTCATCCTACACCTTGGATAGGTGTTCCACCTCCTTGGGAATCCTAAGATAGAGTTTATCGTCAACCATTCCCACTTGCTCCTAATTACTCTTGCTTTGTTTTTCTAGAGGAGATATGATAGTTTTAGCGTTAGCCTAGTTGGAGTTAAGAACTGTGGAAACAAGAGAAAACCTTGGCTGCAATGTTCTTGGTTTTATAACCTTGTGCCTCTACCGACTGAGTAAAAAAGATAGGAATTTAGAATACTTTACTTTTTACGCATATCAGCAAAAGAGGGAGCTTCCCCTCCTAATTTGAAGAGCAGTTAATATTGTGCATAGCTGTCCGTTGCCAATATGCACTCCAGAGCTGTAAATTGTAACACTAACACTCTTTTCTAGGATTGATCGCATGATATAGGTTATGTCCTTTATCAAACACTTTTATTGTAGTCTTCTTCTAAGCTCATCACCATGGCATGAGAACTACTAACAAATTGTCATGTCTTCTATTCTTCTACAGGGTTGTCACCCTTTTCATGCTTCTTTTGTTCTCCATGTCACTTCACATGACTATCATAATGAATATGACTATTCATGTATAAGATTGTCCGTCTACTCATGCCTATCCTGTCCTCTTATTGTATGCTTTAACTATCCACTTGTGAGACTATTTCCCACTGTTCTCTTGAGGTATGTTACTTTTCACAATCATTTAGGCCCTTTTTGATCTTCTTTGTCCTTTGATCTTTGTGCAACAAAATGAAACATCATACTCTTCTTATTGTACTTTTAATGCATGCTATTTCTACCACTTTCCTTCACTGTCACCCTTCATTTTATGACTTCTTGATTTCATAGTAGGCCTGAACATTGTTGGTCTTTTAGTACCATAGACTTCTCCTTTTGTTAACTTTAAGACCCCTTGTCTCATTTTCTCTTGTGTTCGTACTGTCTTTCACACATCAAAGGTCTGCATTTTCACTCTTCATGGGTCTGCAATTTTCACACATGATTGTGTGGTTTTCCCTTTAGGGACTGCCATAAAATGCTTGATTAGAAACTCCTATGCATCAACAATAGTGTATGTTGCTACCCAGAAATAGTTTGATATTGAAAATGGAAAATGCAGCTTGAGAAAATGTCATTTGGTAATTAATTGAGGATATGTGTTATCAGTCAAGGAAGGCACAAAAAGAACTATCAAAGAATATAACCAGTTCCTAAATAACAAAAGTTAAACATGTGATCTACAACACATATACCACATGGGTGCTCTCCAAGCAATGCATAGTATTGAAAGCAAGTTGCAGCCATTTACAAATCTTATGCCATCCAATAAACTCAAATTTGGTTATTTCAATGCTTCACAAGATCTCCTTTGCATAGGCTGATCCACTGCCAATATCGTTAACTTTTTCCACTTTTGATAACATTAACTTTGTCCACTATCAGTTATGTTTGACTGTCATGACCATGAAAATGCTCATGTTTGTTGAAATTTCCTCTTACTATCATGCTTGCTTTCAATGGCCTCTAGACTATCATGATTCACAGACCCTGTCCTCGCAAAGATTGTCACACTATGACAAACACAATCCTTATATCATTTTCAACATGCCTAAAATCTTTAATTGCCCTTTGCCATGTCTTTTCCTTGTGGAATGAAACCTTATCATTGTCCACTTGTTGATTAGAGTTTCTAGGGATATTCATAGAGTTTGATTGTCCTAAACTGTTATGAAGACCTCATGATGACTGATCCCCATATCATGAATAGTTTAAAGTTCTTTGTATTATCCATTATCCTTTGTCTTTTGACCCTTATACTGTACTAGGGAACATAAATCCTTTCTCTTGCTCATTCATTGCATTGTGGCAGATGTTTTCAAACTTTGAGTAACTCCTTAATAACTTTCACACTATGACTTTTGACACAAAGCACTGATGGTTACAGAGAGTTACAACCTCTTTGTTTGCTTGCTAATAGTTAGCAATATTTTCTATGCAACATTGCCAATTGTGTCTTGAAGCAACTACTACTCCAATATTTCTTTTAGTATTCTTTCCATCTTGAGAACTTAAGAAAAATCATCATTTAGACCATACTCTTTTTGATAGAAGATAGGACATTTTTCTTGGGCTCACCTATTACTTGGTCATAGTGCTCTGCTAATGAGCAATATGTTTTATAAAATTCTTCAACTAGGTTGGTGAGTTCAAGCCTTTTCTTGTGTTGTACCCAAAATAATTTTTTTGCTTCTTAAGGAATTTTGATAAAAATGGTCAAAATCTTGTAAAATTGTTGTCAAAAGTCAACAAAGGTCAAAGTATCTGAAAATGGCAATTTGCTATTCTTAGAAATCTTTGAACAACAAACAAATCATGGGGTTTTTGTGGGTTTATTGTCAAGAGTATGCTTGCAAATTTTTGAAAATTTTGAAATTAGGGTTTCAGGTCTCTATTTTTAGAAAAAAACCCTAAAAATATGTTTTTTCTAGAAATGGTTCAAAATGATTTTGATTGGTTAATCTTTCATCACAATCACATTGGTCCAATCAGAATCATCAAAAAGTCAGTTTTGCGTTGGTGGGTCTATTTCACTTTTTTAGGAGAAAAGTTAGGACCTCCAAGGTCAACAATGGAGGATGGCCAATACCAGGTGTTAGAATCTAAGCCTCAAACACTGCATAGAATAATCCATGGCAAAAGATGCTCGAAAAATGGTAAATAGAGGACACTTCACAGATCACGCATGCACAACGATGAATGCAGTCAACACATTAGTAGCGACGACCGATGCAGTCGCCAAACATGTGAAAGATTGGTGTTAGTGTTACATGCGGACAACGAGCGTGGTTAGTGGATGATGGTCATGGTCAACGCAGTCGAGGACATAGTGAACACGAAGCTCGAGAGGGATGAAGACCATCAAAAAATGGCTATCTAGAGCACAAAAGCTCCTCTACTAGCTAGGGGTGCCCAAGGTTTTAGGCAGTCTGAAGTGCTTTAAAGGTTTGCAACTATGAACAATTTATTTCCAGTTTTGAGCAGGCCTTCCAACGAATCTATCAGCCAACTCAACAGATCCATCAAAATGCCTAAAATTGTGAATCAAACAAAAATGTCTCACCAAAGGAGAAAATTGCAAATCACGAGAAAAGTGCCCCTGCAGGCTAGGGGCGCCTAGAAATTGAGACATTCAAAACCAGCTTTTGGAGTTAGTCACTTCCAAGAGATTCATCCCAAATTCAGTCTAGCTCCGCAGCGAATCCATTTTCCAGCTCAGAGGGCCTGTCAAATGCTAGTGGTTGTTGATCAAATGGACACGTAAAATGAAGGATAAATTGAAAATCATAAGAGCAAAAGCGCCCTTGCTGGCTAGGGGCGGCCCACATTTCAAGTCACCAAAAGCAGAAATTAGGGTTTACAACCTCCAAGAGTTTCTCTCCGGAATTCTTTCAGCTTCGCATTGAATCCTCACCCTGACAATCATTTTGGTTCATTTGTTTCTTCATCGGCCTGACTTTTAGTATCGCTAACACATTCAGTGGTTCCTCTGATGTTATAAGTCTCGCCGATAACTTTTCTTTTGGTCTTGAATATGTCGCCAGAACTCCTACCGATATCCTCCTGTTGGTGTAACTTAGCGGGTCAGGTGAACATTTAGGATTTACACCGATGGCACATGTCTCATCGATATATTTCCAGTGGTCTTGTCCATGAAAGAAATGATGGTCTCACTAATGAAACTTCATTGGTGAGACTTAAACGTTCGGGCCAACATATATTTTTCATGTTGAGATGAATTGTATTGCCAATAGATTCCCTTCATCGATGAGACCATAAGCCAATCTCCCCGATATGTCTTCTTTAGTAATCCTAGCTTTGAACACGAGCGTAGGTGATCTTCGAATTTACCCATTGTCACATCAAATGTTCTATCAGAAAGACAATTCAAAATTTGGGCGATCATTTTATTCAGGCTTGACTAATGTTCATTAAACATTCTTTTGGTCGGGGAGACATTATGCTGATATCACATAATCTATCCATCTGATTCATATAAATGTCACCAAGAATCACCCCGACAACTATCTTGATCTATTTGTGTCTTCATTGGCAAGACATGGTGTATCGCTAAGAAATTCAGTAATTTACTCGATGTTATAAGTCTCCTTGATGATTATTCCTTCGATCTCATGTCGCCAAGACTCCTTCCGATACAACTCCTTGTGCTTTGATCAGTGAGACAAGAGAGGTTTCTTGCCAATGGAACTTCGTCGGTGAGACCTATATGCTCGACATGACCTTTTCATTTCACCCCGATGGAACTTGTCTTGTCGACGAATCTCTTTATCGGTGAGACCGTGGACCGTGCCATCTCGATGTGTATCTTCTTATGTAATCCGATCGGTGTGACATATCTGCTCTTTCGCCGATATGTTGAAAATGAGAATATAATGATTTATGAATCAGAGAGACCTGCACAAATTCTTGCCGATATGGGTTATTTGAATACTAGATTTTGGAGGTTTTTCATGATATCAAATGGTCAAGAATGATGTGATCATATGTGACTATGATGGATTATACTCAAGATAAGGTTTTCTTTAGGGAATCAACGAGTGCAAAATCATTGTAAAATTTGCAAAATCACTTGTACTTTCCCTTGAAGTATGTTTAATAACTCCAAAATGGGTGTCTAAAACCATCAAGGGTTTCTCTGTGTTTTGGGAAAGTTTTGAGTTATTGGGAAAAAACTAGGTTTGCACTGTTACAAGGATTCAAGGAGTCAAAGTGTGAAATCTAACTTCTGTTCTTTGTCAGGATTTGAGAGTTTTTGGATTTTTTAAATTGGTCATTCTAAACTTGTTGGAAGCCTCTTAAAGGCAGGTTGATAGGTTGGTTGAGTTGAACCTACTAGGTCTAAATCAGGTAGTTGTTATTGCTAAGGTGGATCACTCCTTTTTGTGAAGGCCATACACTTATGATTGGGTCAAGTGTTCTTTTCTTTAGAAAATTCCTATTGCCTTTTGATAGGTTATGATTTGATTAGATGGGTTATGAAGCACTTATTTCAAACAAATATCTTTATGAAAGAAGTATATTGGCATGAAATTAAATATGATTTGTATTCCAATGTAAAAACTACAAAGAATGGAAACAATTCTTTCAACACATAAACTATTATGTAGTAGTCAATTAAAATGAAAAAGCTTACTCTATATTAGTTAGGATACACAACTAAGAAAATGATCTAAAGTGACTTATTTATCCTAGAGGAACTAAGTATATAGTATACAAAGAAAACCAACAAACCCACAACTACCCCTATTTTGAAGGAGTTTAGTTTTCTCCCCTTCCTGATCTCGCTAATATTGTCTAATTATTTTAAAGAGATGAAGGGTCATAACACAACTTTATTCAACCCAGTAAATAGCTTGGTTAATGAAACTTGACAAAAGCAACAAAACAATTGCTACATTTGGCATTTCATGTTGAATGAAGAGTGGTGACAATTCTACTTATAGTTTAATAAAACTTATTCTTTCATCCCCAACATATCTTTCGCTTCTTGCATTAATAGATCACTATATCCGAGGATCAAATCGCAGAATCGAGATCGACGTGAAATCGACAGAAGAAAGAATCGTAATGGAAGAATCAAAATCGAGATCAATCATCGCTTTCAAGGATCGACAATCCGAAAGATCCGAGGATGTCCAGATCGAAAGTCAGGAAAATCCAAATCGTCGAAGATTTCGTCGGATCGATCAGCATATCGACTCGATGTATCTATCTCTTATAATCCTTATCTCTTTATCTCTCTACCTCTCTCTATCTCTTTGTCTCCCTTTCTATTTGTATGTTTGTCATTATCTCCCTCTCTCTCTATATTTTCTTCCCTATATTTATCTTTGTCTCCTTAAGTGTGCAATGGGTACAATGAAGAGGTCTTAAAGGAGAATTATCATATCTTTAATCAAATGGCAAACTACCTTGAGCATAACTCCCCGAGGACACATGCCATCCTTGAATTGTTGACATGAAACAACCAATCAAAATTTAGTTTCTCTCTCTCATATTAATATTATATTAAATATATATTATATTAATTATATTTTGTATTATATAAAAATATACTTATTATTAATTATTAACTATAATAATTTTATACGTATTTAACAAGTGACGCAAGCGTCGAGTTCCTGCCGGAGAGCATGATGCATTTTGATTTAGAGGAGAAAGCAAATGAAAAAGTAGTGAGCATTCTTGTCATGCAATTAACATGTTTGTGTGAAATGGTGCAAAAATCTTGTTTCAAGCTCATGCATTGAGTTCCTACTGGTGACTGTAGAGCATGTTGGTTGAAAGCAATAAGTGGATGATTAGGGCTAGAAATAGGTCTATGATTATGTTTTGGGCGATAGTTATTCTTAGGGTTATAATTAGACTTAATATTACAATTATAGTTTAAATTATATCTATGATTAGGGTTATCTAAACTAGGTTATAAAACTTGAAAACAATGGGCTTAGCATGCTTGTGTAGTGTTTTAAAAGGTGAAGCACTTGGAGATTGAGGACATTATGGAAGGGAAAAACATAAAATATGACCTCAACATTTAAAATAGACAAATTTAATGTAGATTGCTTGAAAAACAATATTTTATGCCTACGATTAAACAATTCATGCAGGTAGACATGCAAACATGTCACAAGATCCAACCACATTATAAAAACATGAAGCACATGACACATTTCATCAATTAATATTGTGATAGATGCCAAATCTTTCAAATGAAACTAAGTTCCATAAAGTGTATTACCTTGTCAAGGCAGCTCAAACATGGAATGGAAAGAGGCAAGCATAATGGTAAAAGTAAACCCAATTTTCCAGTTTAAAAACCCCATGACATGCAAGTGACCAAAAACATGAGATGAGGCATGTGATAATAAAATATTGAATAATCTTTCTGATATAGATAGTACTTACAACCCATTTGCATACCTACATTTGTTAAAGACTAAAAACCATAAAAATATGTTCATAGAAGCTGAAGCAATCATACATAATGTTGTTTTTTCCCAGTCAAATAATTTTATTCCTACTATTTTATAGTCATTCAGTCCTTGGTATAAATCTGGCCACTCATAAAACAACATTGGTGACTAACTTAACAGTATAACTCCAATTTGAACTTCAAGTTAAATGGAGGGTAAATTTACTAGTTAACATTGAACAAATAATTATTAGTCTAAATAAAACTTATGAGAATTTTCTCAATCCCATTCCCATGTTAGTGGATAGTGATAACAATTCAGTTTGACAACAATGACATTTCAAGGATCACCAGATGGCAGACGACATGGAAATACTAATTGTCCTCTAAAGCCCTAACTTTATGGTTTAATCCTGCGCTTATTTGAGAGACTGGAACTTGATAAATGAGGGATGACTAGTTGATGAGCCCAAGGAAATTGAAGATGACAAAGATAGGTGATGAGAGATTCCTAAAACTTCAAATACGAAGCATGAGGAGGCACCAATTTGAGGTGAATGCAAAAGCTCTTTTAAAAAAAATCCTTAATATAGAAGCATCAATAACAAATTTTCACACCAAACTTTTTTGAACAAATGATAACTCCTAGCAAGAATTGTACAATAATATACAAGGCAAGAAATTGGAAAGATACAAAAAATGGCATGCATGAATCAAAATGCATGTCACAATGCAATTCAAATTCAAGTTTGTGATTACTACTAATTTCATTGATGACAGAGAGTGCAATATCGCACCACCTAAAGTGGGTGAGGTGGTATATGGCAATCAAGTGCGAGAGAGATGCAATTTTCTTTTTAAGGGAGAGAAAGTATCATTTGTTCAAGAATGGGAAACCATTCCTCAATAGTGCATATAAGAAGCCATGTAGGAAGTTGGTTTGGAAGCAACCAAAGCTGCCAAGCTCATAGTGTCATATTGACACATTATGAAGTTTTAATTTTATTAGAACGTCGACATTTCTGATCCATCTAATTTATTTTTATTTGATTAATGATTAATCGTGAAACATCACCAAATGTTAACTTTCTAAATCTGTATTTACTTTAAACATATGATACTTTGTACTTTATTTAAATGGAAATACCTAAATAAAAAACAATATTCCCACTATTACTTCAACATAGAAAAAGAAAAGCCAAATAAAAAGCTGCAAAATTTCAAACTGACATGGGTGAGCTACCAGGATGCCACATAACGTATCTCAGTTATTAATTTCCATAGAATACTTTTACGTGTGAGTTTATAAGATTTCCACTACTGCAGCGCTTGCCAAGTATACAACTCTAACAATTTTTGTTGTCATTTGTAGGGGATAAGTACTGAAATTAATGGAGCATTTTGTATGAGAAAAGTAGGTTCGATTGAGAGGGTGAGTCACAGGATTTGTGTTTGTTTCTTTCAAGTGGTGAATGCCCATTTAAGATTCTCGTTGCCTGTTTTAACTCTGTTTATGTCCGTCAAAACACACAACAAAAATTTTCAGTGGATAAATGGCAAGAAAACGAGGTGCTTGGAGTTTTGGAACAGAGAAATCTGATAATGGCAAAGCAAAGACCGTCTTCTGGCACCTGCAAAAAGATGGAGCTTTGTCACTGAACCAGGTTGCATTTGGCTTGCTATAATTTAATAGAATTCTGATGTTTGGAAAAAGATTTAACGAAAATGTTGGGAACTTACAGTGTCTTAATAGAATTTGATTCACAGTGTTGTAAATATATGTTTTAGCATTGTTTCTTTATTCTCAAGGTTGTAATAGAACAAAGAACTGTTGAGATTTGATAATTTCTATTGCTGAATGCACCAACGAAATTGTGGCTAAGGTAATGATGAAAATTAGTGACCATTGAAGTTTTTTTTTCCAAAATAGTTTTTGGAGCTTAGCATAGAAAATTTAGGAATTAACAATACTAATTTTACTTCTTAACAATCTCGTTCATTCCTGAAGAGTTTCTCTTTAAATTTGTCAAATTTTGAAGTTGCTCAAATAATTTGCTCTGCAATGCTCAAAATTTATTGTGACGAAGCCATTAAAGTATCTACTCATTTTCTATAGAGCAAGGATTCAATTCAATTTGGTAGAACACATTAAAGTTTTAAACTAAAGATGTCTTATATAAAATAAGAGGTTCTAGAGGTTTACCATCCATGATAAGGTACCAAAATTGAAGAATGAATCAAATGCCTGATCAGACTATTGAGTTCAGGATTGTTAGAAAAGCTTCCATGGTCACTGCAGACAAATACTCATTCTAGATTGACCAAAAGCACTACAAAGAATTTTGGAGAGAATTTGTTTTTAATCCTCAAATTTTCTCACAACCTTGAAATGATCCTAAAAATGCAATAAATATATTTAAATTCAATTTAATTCTACTCTAACCTTAGATTGCTGAAAATCCAAATACTTAATCACAAGACAATTACAAAGCCCAAGTTTGACCAACAGTGCTAAAACCCCACAAAACAACACGAAATTGCAGAGAACAACATGAAGATTATCTATATGAGGCCAGGTCTTGAAAATCTAAAGCCAACTTAGATTACTTTGCAACTCATGACCAAGAAATAGGGTAGGTTATGGTTCTAGGGAATCTCCTTTGATAGTGCAAATTGTACTTTTTTGCTAAATATATATGGAGCACTTTGTAGACCCTAACAATGCAGCCCGGTGACTTTTGCGAAACAACATATGGGCCTGGCGAGGTAAGAGCTTTAAACTTATTTCTAATGGTCTTTCCCACTTTGCAATAGAGGAAAATATATTAAGTTTTTTTCAAAACAAAACAGGCTGATGGCTTAAAAAAGGCGCTTACTGTCTTGTCAATTTTGGCCATGGCTAAGCCATCTGCAGTGGGCACCACTTCTAAGACATTCCCCACGCACCCATTACAATACAATCAATAATACTAAAGAAACAAATACACCAACATTAAAGAAAAGTACACATGTTCCAGAAGAGTGAAGAAAAATGGCCTACAGTAAACAAAATACCTCCTCCAACTTCTTAGTTTTGACAACCGACAACAAAAAATGGAGATGCCCATGACAGTTAAACTGGCAGAAATGATACAAATCCTGGGCGAATTCAAAATTTTGCAAAACAGTAGTTACCAGTCTGTTATATTTTGCTGCAAATATGCATGCTGGAAGACACTTCTAATGTTTTTTCACTTGTCTATGATATTATAGACTGATAAACTGGTGCTTACCTCATAAATTTCCACTAACTTGAGGTGCATATATTAATGGTAGTTCCCCATTTTCTTAAGGTCTTTGACTATGCTCTCTATTTTCCATGGCTGCTATTTTGTAGCCAACGCTAACCACTACTTGGATTTTAGTTCTATGAGACTTCACCCAGAAAGTCTAATAACACACATCTATGCCAGCTGAGCTACCAGGAATGAGCTTGATCTCCATTTCAATCTTACCAAATAGAAACATGTCATTGTATGCAAATCCAAACCCTGCAAAATCATATTTTGATCTTTAAATTGAACCCAAAAATAGTTGATGTACTCAAAGATTAATGAGAAAACAAACATAAAATCTTACCAGCAATTTTGTTCAAAATTATCTGGTTCTCCAATCCATCATTCAAAGTCTTAACACTGGCAGGGGACCATGTAGTGTAGAATGCAAATCAAACAAAAATAAAATAAAAATCCCACCTCAAGTGCTTCCAACAGCGTCTCTTCCAGTGAATAAAATAAAAAGCCCACCCTCATCCCTGTTTTCTGAACATTTATGATGATTTTTGGCTGGCTGTATATTTCAGTGCAGGACTGTGACAACTATCTTCTATACTGCAAGGGAAGACTGTAACAGTGCAACAAGCTGTCTAATAAATTGATTCTTCTGTTAAAATCAAGCAAATCCATAAAATATTCTCTTGTAAAATAACAGTTGATCTCAGTGAAAGGTCTGTAAAATGTTACTATCAATAAATTTTGTATTTCCAACTCAATAATACATTTTTTGTCACTCTCTCATAGCTCTAGTATTTTCCATACTTTACCCTAGAACGCTTAAGTTTATGCACAAAATGCACAAAGTAATAAAAAAACAAAATGCACAAAGTAATAGTGATAAAATGGAAAGAAACTGAGAAAAATAACTACTTATCACCTCAAGTAACTCATTTCTGGGTCTGGACTCTGCAACTACAACATCTCCTGCTCAGTCACTGCAGAACAAAAAAACAACATACACAAAGTAATAGTGATGCATAGCAAGTGGCTTAAATCTATATTAAATGACCAAAGTACCCTGGCCATGCGTGGCCACCAAGCCATTCCAGCGCCTTCACCTCCAGCCAGATGCCATTTAATGCATTTAATTTGCATTCATGGATTACGTACCTCTACCCACCAGTTTTATAAACTATGCCTTTTCTTAAATTAATTTAATCAATCTATGCGTTCGCATTTTCCTAATTTTTTTAATGCATTTAATTTGCATTCATGGATTACGTACCTCTAGCCACCAGTTTTATAAACTATGCCTTTGCTTAAATTTATTTAATCAATTTATGCGTTTCATATTTTCCCGAATTTTTAAAATGAAAATGATTTATAAAGCTACTCGGACGAATAGAAAAATAGATAAATGCTAATTTTCCAATATAAAAAATAGCTCTCCAAATTCAAACTATACAAAAAAATAAGTAATATGTTAAATGCCGAAATGTGATTGGCCGATGCTGCAGAAAAGCATTCAGTGAATGCAATATGTTTTCTACTGGTGGCGAGGAACTAATAATTTTGTTAAAAGAACATAATATATAATTATAATAAGTTGAATAATTATATTATTTATTATGTAAAATATAGCTAATATATACTTAACTATATTGTAGAATATTAAAACCTAGCTAAATGGCGCCATAATTTTTAATTTAATTAACATACTCTAAAACCTAACGAAACCAGGTTGTAGCTCATCAAATTGGAGAAGTGAAAGGTCAATACTAGTGCCAAGGAAGAGTTTGGAGTAGTGAAAACAAGGTGAATGCCAGCGCTGAGGAAGAGTTTGGAGTTAAAACAAGGTCAATACCAGCGCCGAGGAAGAGTTTGGAGGAGTGAAAACAAGATCAATAGCAGCGCCGAGGACGAGGTTGAGGGCACTCAGGGAAAATCGACGATCAAGGGATAATGAGTACTGTAAGTTTGTCACCCCCATTCTCTTTAACCTGCAATTTTCATGCCTACTTTCCAAAGATCTTCTCGTACATTGGCACCCCCATTCTTGTAAAATGGTATAAGATAAGACATAAAAAAATAAAATAGCTTAGTCTTTCACATTTTATCGACTAGCCTCAGGTCTTGGCAAAAATCCCATAATTTACTTACATCTTGGTTGAGGTCTAGGATTTCATCACACATAGCCTTCATCGCATGAGTCTAAAGCAATTGTAGACTTAGCCCAAGTATATGCTAGGCTAAGCTAGATCTAATGAATGGAAATATAGGCATACAATTCTTCTTTAATATCTCCACCACAAACATATGCAAGGAAAGGTCTCCTCCCTTCTTGGTAGTGATAACCTCCTCCACACACAACCCTTAAAAATTATGAATAGAAGAATATAATCTTTGAATAACTCAAACTTGATTCTCTCCTACCTGATGCAATTAGTCATTTTATCCTTACAAACATTTATAGTGATTACTAGAGGCACATAGACCAATTCTTCATAATAGAAGAATTTGATCATACTTTTCCAATGATGGCATTATGAAAAACCTTAGGTTAAATGAATAATTCCTAGCTAAGTTCTTTAAATCATGTCCAACCATATAAGAGAAGACCACGCTATGTGTACTTGGATACCATGGAGAAAGGCTCTTTGGGCTCTTTCATCAATCAAGGTATTGTTAAATTTTAACACCTAAAAGTGAGAATGAAAAATCTTTCCTAGGATGGTGGCCATCCCATTATAGCTCTTAGAGTTAGAGATATTTTTAAGTTATCAAATCCTACCATCAGACATAATCAAAATGTATTTCAAAATGACTATGAGCACTAACTTTCACTATTTGAAGATGTTGAAACCTTGTCATAGAGAACTAGAACATTGATGCAACCACTCATCCTACCTTAAAAAATACCAAAAGTCTCCTAGCAATTAGACATAGGAAGATTTAAGATGACTTAAAAATTTATTGCCAAAGCATAAACTTATGATGACTTAACCAGGCCTAGTACACACTCCCTCCCCATTAACCACTTGGACATATGGAAATTAAATGTAAATTTTCCGCTATTTTTAGTCATGTAGGTGTCCAATAAACCACTTGGTGGTGTTTCGCTCAAGTTTATTTACTTGAATGAAGAGCAAAAGTCCTTTGATTACAATTAGAGAATACATTTGAGGCCTTGGTTGTGTAACTGGTGGACCATAGTCACATTTAACACTTGTTACAAAGTTTGGGAGTTAAAAAGTTAAGTAGATTTGATTTGTGATGGACACATTTGGATGGTAGTAACAATAACTTGCAATCTATCAAGACTTGATTACCTTATAACTAGAAATTCTAGCGATGAAAAGATAGATTAATCATAATGTCACCTTGGGATCACATCACCATGAAAGAACTTCATCCAACATCCTTATGAGTGTAGGTACCACCAAATAGGTATTTTTCAGATCTATCTTCCTCGAGCATAGGCGATGTCGAGGTTCCCTTAAGGTACAAACATCTACGGAAACAATGGGTACCCAAGGAACCTCCAATAAACACTAATTTTTGTGTCAACGAGAGGATATATCGCATAGCACCATCGTCATTACATGGTTTGGGCCTATTTTGCATGGACGGCATAAAGGTCTGTTATGACAAAGTTACTAAATTGATGGAGTATGTCAGACCCTGTTATAGTTACAAAGATTGGATGCAGCTGGTTCGATATACATGAAGTATGTGTAGGTATGCACTGTCAGCAAATTATATATAGCTAAAAGATAAGGATCAAAATAAAGGAGTGGCTATGTACATTGACAGAAGGCCAAAAGAATCAGGAAATATTGCAGGGTTTATAAACAATACACGACCTGGGTCAACAAATAAGCAACCCAATTGCATATTCGAGGCACGCGAGGGAAACCATGTATTTGTATGTGTGATAAAATCAATAACTGCAAGGGAAGAGTTGCTAATCAATTACGATTTGAATCGCTTAGTTACAAACACATTTACTATGGGGGTGGTACGCACTATGTACCATTTTACCCAACCTCCAATTAATGACTCCAATATACCATTTTATTCTTATATTTTTTTCGTAAGTCCATTGGTTTCATTTGGGTAATGCTCTTTTATATTTAATTTTTGTCACAATGGAACATTGATCATACGGGGAAGTCTCTGGCCCAGAGCACAAATCACGATGTATCTTTAGGCACTTCTACCCAACACGTTTACCTCATTGTAATTGTACAAATTAGATACGATCAAAATGTTTTATTATTATGTTTTTTTCATAATTTTATTGGCTTAATTTCGATAATGTTTTTAATATTCTTGTTGCAGTCAATTGATTGGGGAAAGGCACCAGTAGTAGATGAGAGCATCCATAGGGAGGTATAGTCAATATTATGTGATGATGACATCGCTTATTCAACAAACCCTCTTGATATGATAAGGAAGACCCAAGAAAAATGCAATGAAGAAATCCTTAAGTTGTTATTCATAGTGCCTAAAATAGATGAGATAAGAGAGGGTTAAAATATTGACTAAGAGAGCACAAAACTTGCAAGTAAGCTGTTATGAGGTCTTTAATTATATAAGTTCATTCATGGTTTTATATTTTGTACTCTTTTATGTTATGAACTAAAATGTGTTGTTTTTACAGAATTTTTTGAGTCCTCATGATGCTCCTAGCCATGGTCAGGGTACTGCAAGTTCTGCCTGAGTAGGGGTTGGTACAAGTGTCCATCCCAATCTTCTTGCACATACATCATATCATCTGGCCCCATCATCCGTGCCTCTATTGTTGTCTGAAATGTCGGCAACACATACCATGTAGGCATCCGTTAGTGCACCCTTTGGCAGCAAACACATGCTAGAACATGCGTCAAGACATGTACCTGGGGATGCAGAAGCCACTAGTATTGGTGATGTTATAGCAACATTTCTTAGATCTTCATGTATTACTAGTACAGGAACATTTCCAGTCACATTTGTAGTGACCGAGGATTTCGTTCCCATAAAGATAAAGAAGTCCCAGGTACTTTAAAATGTTTTAATTATTATTATATATAATCCAATTGAAATTTACTTATTGATCACTCTTTTTAGACTATTGATCCCATGATCATTTTGCAAGAAATGATTTTTTTTATAAACATCTAAGTAATATTACATTGGAGCTCTTTGGGCCCACACAATACGTACACGGTGGAATGCTCAAAATCAAGATTTAAAAGATGAGCTCATTAACTATTTTAGTTGTGTTGTTCGGTGATAAAACATTCAACCAAACCAAGGTCCTTAAGAAAGTTGGTACCTATCTAAAGTATGTGAGGGACCAATATAGGTCACATTTAGAGAAGAACAAAAAGTATGAGCGTCCTCCCATGATTCCAGAGAGGGAGTGGAAGGACCTGGTGTCAGATGGAAAGGAGTAGGCTGGAAAGAAAAAAGGAAAGACACCACCGGGCCAAGGAAGGTATGTGATACTATCAACAATGTAATTATATACTGATTACTCTTTCTTTTTACATAATCTAACGTATTTCAAACTTTTCATAGGCTGCACGACACATCGAAGGCAACAAAGGCAAGACTAGAAAAATATGGGCAACACAAACTTGGCTCTAGTGGTTATATGAAATTAGCCACATGAATTGTAAGTATCAATAAATAAAATATTGCATCCAAATAATAAATTGCAAACAATTTTGGTTTTATCACACCATAGAAGCAAAATTCATGATTTTATGCAAAAATGCAGGGCTCTGAATTCAACAAAGTTCCCACAAAAGAGGACTTGAAGATTTCCTTCCAGCAAGGCTATGGAGCCGTGGCTGAACGCCTAAGAGTCTTAACTAGGAAAACACAATCTTCCACTGCATCCGACACGCAGGTAAATACACTCAATTAAGTTTATTTAAAATTGAATACTTGTCCAATCTATTCAATATTAATTTCCACCATAAAGCAATTACATGCCTATTTGTTTTAAACATACAAGCAATGATAATACTGCACATGACTTTGGAATGCAACCTAGTGAGGGTGGAGCACAACCTGCAAATGAAGGTCATGGTGTGCATCCTGGTACTGGATGTATTCATGTGCTATACAAAACGCAATATGGACTAATACAATTAAACATCTTTAATTGCAATTGGTGTATTAATTAATGTAACCTTTCATGTTTCAACTTTAGAGCATGTAGAACGTGATCAACATGTTGAGCATGATTAGGCTAGAGAAGATCGGGAACATGATGTGGCCCCATCAGGTAAAGAGGACCACTCTAATATTATTTTAAAGATATTTAATTGCAATTGATGTATTAATTAATGTGACCTTTTGTGTTTCAACTTTAGAGCATGTAGAGCGTGATCAACATGTTGAGCATGATCAGGCTAGAGAAGATCA